>VZTJ01001650.1:22333-190375 GCA_013397795.1 Orthonyx spaldingii | reverse complement strand
TTTTTTTTTTTTTCCTTCCTGTGGATTCTGATTGAAAGGATAAGCTTGAACGACAATCTTCTCAAATGGCCTGGTCTTCTCTCAGGTCTGGAGTTGGGAAATCAGGACCAATACAGTTTGAGAGGCTTTAGTTAGTCAGTAACCACACTTTGAATTCGATTATTTGAACAGTACAACAGACTGTGAGACAGATTCCCAGCTGTTTTTTAACTTATGTTTCCATTTGCACCTGTGCAAAGTGGGCACAAAATACTTCTAATTTGGCAGTTGGGAATTAGACCCCATATTTACATTTGCTTCCTGATTCCTGACTTTATTCATCAGCCAGCATGTGGTACACAAGCTGATGAATTATTGTTTAGCTTGTTTTGAAAACACATCACTTGCAAACATACTTTAAAAAGATCTGCAATAATTAGCTGCATTTTATTTTCTATGCTAACTGCACCTTTTTGAGCCTTTTTATGTATACATGCATATACAAGTACATTTACGTTCAGTTAAATTTAGTCCCTTATGATTAATTTAGGGTCAAAATCAGGTCTGAGTGAACACAACTGTAAAGGTGAAGATTTCAATGGAATTCACTATACTTATACCAGATCTTAATTCTGCCTCTTGCCTTAAGAGAAATTTCAGATTTCCAGTGTACAAGGATATTTTAATTATTAAATATTTTGCATTCACTAAATATAAGCATGATTGTAGATAACTCCACCCTTATGTCTTAACCAAACTATGTTAAATTATCTTGCATTTTCTGTGGATCAAGGGGCATGCATGCTGTTATACTGACATCCAGGGACCTGACTGGGTGCCTGAATCCTTTACTGTATCTGATACTGAAGATCCAGCACAACAAACAGGGTCCAATCCTCCCTGCACTAGGAATTTTGCCTCTGCCATAGAATATAAGGAGAAAAATCATTCTCTACATATGATATTTGGATATTCACAGCAAAAGTCTATTTTTCTCTCAATTTCTGCATAGTGAAAAATTACATTTCAAGTAGTTACATAACTGGCTGTTTCCAGTCTCTGTGCTTTACTGTTCATAAGTCTGGTTCAGTATATTTTTTTCCCCCTCATTAAAAGAGTTTTTACTCTTTAGAGTCTTCCAGATCCCATGTGTCACTATCTATCGCTGGGATGTAGCAACTTCTTCTGGGGGTTGCCTTTTGTCCCATTAGATTTGCTTCAGGACAAGACTGGGGAAAGCTGAGATATTCCCAAACTTCGTGAGAGGGTGGTTGAACCAGCCAGCAGCTCCATCACCTTTGTGTGTCACCCTGAGCCTTCCACTGTCCCAGGACACCATCTCAGCAGCAGGGCTCATACATGGAGTGGCAGCACACTCCATCAGCACTCCTGTGTGCCTTCCAAAGGAGGGATCGACTGGGCTCACACTGCTTCCCATCAGGAGAAGTCTCCGCTGTGCAGAGGAAACCTCACAGAGCACTCAGGCCAACACTCATCTTAATGAACAATGCTGAGAATCTGGCCTGTCAAAATGAGCTTTATATAACCAAATGTACCTCAGTGCTTTACCCACATTCACAATCATCCTTCGACCTTCAGGAAATATCACCCTTCCCTCACTTCAGGCTCTGGTTTGACTCCTCTCCTACACTCCCTCATCAGCTACATTGAGACCCCTCAAGGTCTGGGATCCGTATTTTCTTCGAAGCCTCACAAACAACAATGGCACTGTGTAAATAATAAATAACAGCAACAGTGATTCTATAACAAGTGGCATCAGCTTTAACAACTCATACCATGAGTGGTGTTGAGAGTCCACTGCAGGATCTTAACATCAGCTCTGTTGATGCAGACAATGAAACTAACTTCAGGCTGGGGAAAGATTGACCAGAATCATTTATCTGGGTTAATACCTGTAAGCTGGGGGTCAGAACAGCATTGAAATATCAGTCACAGCTCTTGGGATATTGCTGCCAAAAAATACAGAACTGTAATGATGCACAGGAGGTAAGAAATGTATGAGGCCATTTACAACCAGACCTCTACTCTTCAAATGATATTCCATGCCAAAATTTTTTAAAGTGTCACACCAATATAGGGAAAGCCTTTGTCCTCCTTAATTTACAAAAGAACTAGCACTGAAGTTTTAATTAGATTTTGATCTAGGAATGAAGTCTGTAAATCTGAAATATTATGAATGGGACAATAATCCACCAGAAGTCCACCTTGTTTTCCTGCAATGACTGTTGGTACACGGGTTACTGAATACTGAAAACTGTCCCACAGATGTGCCAGCTGCACTGCTGGCTGGGTGCTCCGAGACTGTCCTGGTGTGACCTGGGAACAAAAGCACTGCCATCTGCCACTTGTCTAACCTGACTGGATGGTTTGGGGGAGACCATACTAGCAGCTGAGGAAAGGAGAGAGGGCAGATACACATCCAGCTGTGGAGAGATGGCTGCCACATCAGAATCTTGAGTAGAGAGAAAGATTTGCACTCAACTGTATAAATTCTTATTAGATCCTGTTCCAAATGATGTGTATTTACATGTATAAATGTATTTACATAAGTGTTTAGAGATATATACACACATGAAGTTCAATAAAAACTGTGCGCTGTCTCAGTCATATATCACCATAAACTAGGAGGGGAGTGAGGGAAAGCTTTTCTCATCTTCCAAGATTTTAGCCATTCTCTGAGGCAAAAACCACTCCTAACCTTGTCTAAAGGGTGACATTATTGCAAAGCTAAGGACATGCTTAAAAGTCCTTGAAGGAGTTTGCTTGAAATACTTTGAAATGCACTCTGGTTTTTTGTTTTGTTTAAGTTGGGATGGACAATTGACTATTGTGCAAAGGTAGATTGCATCCACAAGTCGATATCTGTAAAGCAATTTAAAGGTCACTTTAACAAGTCCAGTAATAGTGAGCATTAGTGATTCTGCAAAGAAAACAGACATTGCAAGATAAAACAGAGTGTTCTGAAAGTAACTGCTATTCTTTTTTCTCTGTGTTCCTGAACAACTCCATCCTCATCATATCTGATCACCTTCCAGCCGCATAGTAAGGGATGTGCTACATGTATTTCTTCCAGTGTACTTTTTTCTTTATTTTCTTCAAAATTGCTATTATGTGATGATCTTGCCCTGTCTAAAATCACCAAACCCATTGCAATTTAATGCAATTTAATACTTTCATATAGAGGGCTATCAATGCAGTAAACCCCAAAACTACTTCATATATTTATTAGAAATTAAAATATGTGTCTGAATGAACCTGACATTTTTCAAGAGTAGAGTTTTTTGTGGTTTCTGGTGTGGGGTTTGTTCCTTTGCACTGAACAACCCTTCACTACAGTTCCATGAAAAGATACTGGAATGATAATATAGCCTTTGCTTTAATCCTTTATAAAAAAAATGTTTAAAAGTCTTACTTATACTCATCCTCTTAAATGCAGTTGGTACTTCTGGCAGCGATACTTAGACTGAAAGTTTCTGCAAGCATAGTTGCATAAATATATCTCTAATTACTCAGCTTTTATATAGCCTCTGGTTTCCAGAAAGAATAAGAAATGTGACACATGATCAGGACTGCAAGTATTTTTTCAAAGTTGGATTAATTAACATCATCTCAAAACCAGAAAGAACAAAGCTACCAGGTATGTGGAACATTAATCACATCACTAGTAATTAGTGCTAGAATACAGAAATAAAAAGACAAAATGAGGCCATAAGAAATTAGTCTAATCCAACTACAATTTACCAGAAATACTGTAAGAAGTTAGCCTGAAATGATTTTTTTTTTTAAATGGGTAGAAGGATGGGTAGGGAAAGCCTATCTGTCTGGGCTAGATCAACAGAATAAGAATGCTTGAGAAAAACAACAGTGACAGGTGGCAAAATAGCAATATGTGTGATTTAACTTTGTTATGATAACACCAACACAGAGATATCAGAGGGCAGTGCATAAAACAGCAATAAACACCCATGAAATGCATGGCAAATTTTAACTCATGCAGTCCTTCATTTATGTGCTTTAGAAATTACAAGATCAGCAACAGAGCAAAGCACTGAACTGGCCCACAGGGACCTGGGACTGCTAAACAGTGAGATGGATGTAAAACAATCAAGTTTGTCCTCAGAAAGGAAAGTTTGAGCACCTGCAGAACAACATCATTTTGAAGGGTGTCCCTCAGATGCAAATCTATTGCCTATTCCACCAACACCAAGGTATCTCACCCACTCAGCATAGGAACAATGAATGTGCTGCAAAATGGCACAGTCCAACTGTGCCACAGCAAGCAAACACCTGGGAGAGAACTGCACTGTACAAAACCACACCCATGGCTGCAGTTGTCCAAAATGAAAACAAAAATAAACAAAACAGAGATAGCAAAATAACCATCACACATCAAATATCATGGGCGTATCTTCTGTCATCTGCTCTTTGCTCCTACCTTTGTCAAACATTCTACTGTATCTTGTCACTTTTTCGTTCTTTTTAACCTGACAGGCCTCTTGCTGACAAGTGGTAGAGGTGAGCTTCCTAAAAAAATCTGAACTCTGGCACATCTAGAAGAAGATTATTTTATCCTGAAGAATGAGACTATACATTCTCATCCATTTTATTTCTCACCGTTACTTATTTTGATATGTGCTTTCCTGTATGGTCAGGTTCTCAGTTTGAATTATACATGGCAAGGCAATAATTAGGGACCACAAGTACAGAAGAAAGAATTCACTGCAACAGGTGGGTCCTTCCTGAACTTCTTCATAGGGCATGCACATCCTGGGTATTCCCACACAGCGACCTTAACCTCAGCAAGTCCAGTCATACCCAAGTATGTGAACTGGGAACAGATTTTTCAAAGCACGAGAGAACCAACCTTTCAGGTTCTCAAATAGTTCACAACCTGATCTCTGCAAATGTATTCCCATGAATGAATGTTATCTCAATGCATATAAATAGATTTCAACTTAAAGAGAGATTGCAAAGCTGACTGTTTGCTCTGTGTTGTTTGTTGTACTTCATTAGTCACCTAAACCCCGTGCATCTGAGCACAGTTTACAGCTGCTACTGCCTCGTGCCCTTCCTTGGAAAGTGGTGAGTGTTCCCAGCCATACCCAGTGAGCAGACAGCGCTCAGGATGAGCAAATAAGCAAGGCTGTTCTCTGTAGGCCAGTGATATGGGAACAGGAAAAAAGCAAATTTCTTTTGTTAGTATGAGGCCATCTTTTTCCTCCCTGGCATGTAAAGGTTTAATTTCCAACAAAAGTCTGGCTTTTCATCATTTAGACTCTGAGCCAAGAAAGCCCCAAAGTTTACTGAGGAATAGTGGAATGGTGTCCTTAAACATCTGGCTGAATCAGGGTTTCTGTGTCTATATTGTAACACAGCTTTTATCAAAGAACCTAAAAATAAAATCCCCACAAGTAAAAGAGATCTTTTCTTTACTTGTGGCTTATTGGTTTTCAGCAGATAACTGCTTGGTTCCAATACTAATTTAAAAGAAAAAAGGCTGAGATAGAATCAGCGGAAAAGCAATTAGCCAAATTATTTAATGGATTAATATAAATTACATTGTTTAATTACAAGATCAAACAAAATCATGCCGATTTCAATTAGAGCAATTCAAACCAGTGGTGAAATAAGGAAACCAACTGATTTTTTGAATGCTGCCATCCAAGTCTCTCCAAAAAAGGTTAGATTAACTACATGAAGACATAAAAAATTAGAGCAATGACAAGTCACTATACAAATACTCTCAAATGTAATTTTTTAGGTATTCAGCAATTTGGATTTTACTGCCAAAACTTGCAATAATCATAATAAGGAGCATAGAGAGGTGGGGGGCAAATGAGGTGCAGAAAGATGTAATCCCAGATCAGAACCAGATACTGTCTAGTTCCTACACAAAGATAGTCCTCATCGTGTATAAGTTTTTATGCCACTTAGCTTTAAAACTCTACGTTGCTGTTGGTCTTGTCACCAACCCATCTCACTGACCTTTTCTCCTGCACTTCTTTCCCCACACTGCACTGTCATCGCCATGGTCCTATTACATAGCATAAGGGTGCTCATTTTCAGGTATTGTCCACCAAGTCTGATATCTCAGTCTCTAACTCCTTGTCTTATCCATCTTCATGTTCGTTCTTCTCCAGTTTCTGTATCAATTAATCTCCCCTCCCCTTGGTCTGCTCTTATTGGCACTTTCCTGTGTAATTGTGTTATTTAGTATGACTCTTTGCATGAAAAATACTACAAAGTGAGGTCTTTTATCAAGGCTGCTCTTCAGGAGGGAAATACCAAATTTTCTGCAACCTAAACTAGCACAGTCCAGCAAGAAGATGCATGTCCCCAGCTGATGTGCCCCACTGGCGCTCCAGGGCCCCATCTCCATGAGGGGTCCAGACAACAGTTCGCTGCCAAAATACCACCCCAGTGCCAGTCGAGTGAACTGCTTCTTCTTGCTTATATCCATGTGCCCTTCCCTGCTGTGGGTCTGCACACCACTTCTCCTGCCTGAGTGGAACCATCACTGGCCACACACCACGTGTGTGCCAGCGCTGCTCCTCTCCCGGCACGCCCGGTGTGGCTGCAGCCGTGAGAAGGAGCACGGCAGCAGCTGGGGTTCAGGGCTCTTCCCTGCTCCCCCTCTCACCAAGGACTGTCTCTGCCCTCTAAGCAAAAGTGCTGCAAGAGCCATCTAAACCTGAGCCACAGAAACCTCATGAGGAGCGTGACTCTGCCTGCACCCAGAACAAGGGATTCTGCCTTTAGGCTCTGCAGAAAGAAGCACCTGACTGTTTGATTAGTATTTTGTGTGCTGCTTTGAAGTGCTCTGCAGAGCCCGGGTCCTTGGCCCAGCACAGCTTGCTTCCTACCCTTTCAACATTACAGCACTGGTTGTTCCATCACAACCTGTCCTCCCACCCATTAACTAGGGATGCAAAAGAAATCCCAGCACAACCCAGGCTAAAAATGAATGTGCCCATCATAAGAAGAAGCTTAAATCATCACCTGCCTAATGCATTTGTGTTAAAGAACAGTTGTAGGACATGAAGTATCACATACTCATAATGAACAGCATGACCTTCACTGTGGTCCTGCTTGCTGAAATTAGGGATACCATCTCAGAAATCTCACATCTTCTGCTCCAACAAACTTCCAAAGCAAGAGACAGAACAAAACGTGGGTAGAGGAAGAAGTAGAGCAAAGAGCTGCTGCAGCCAAGCTGATGGAGGCCACCAGAGCTGGGTCCAGGGCTCTGACAGGCAGCACTCAACTGCTTGGCACCAACATCGCAAAGCACACAGGCTTAACAAGTTGGATTTCCCTCTACAGATAACAGCAACCCAGATAAAAAAATGGAACTAGCTCTCTATTGAGGATTTACGTTCACCAAGATGTAACAAAATGCCACAGAGCACATGTTTTCACACTGCTTTCCAATACACACCAAGAAATATCTTCCTTTAAAGCCACCATCTGTATGAGCACAGCAGATTGATGGCAGTGTCACTTTTACAAGGGCTGACACTGCAGTTCAGGTGACCACTGGATTCGCTCCTCATTTTAAAGGCATTTGTGATTTTTTAATATGTCTTAGGGCCTATCAAGGTTGTTTTCTTTTTCATACAGGAAATTTTAGGCTTCTTCATGGGCTGCATGTGAAATGAATACAAAAGGTGCTTAAAACGTAAATGAATCATTTGGCTCCAGGTGTCAGTGGAGATATTTCTCCAGCCAGTGTGTGGCTTGAAAACTTCATATTAAGCTTGTTAAGCTTGTGTAAAATATAATCAATCAAAAAAACATATTTAAACCAAACTCTCAAATTGAAATAATAATTTCCCCTTTATCCAGTGTTCATTATTTGGGCTTCTGGTGGGGGGGGGAGGGGGTGGAGCAGAGGCGCTGGATGGTGGATGGAAGGCGAGTGGTATGTGTGTGCAAGAGGGAAACCAGGAATAGAGTAAGCAAAACATCTCCAGCCAGACTAAGCCAACAGGAATTATGCTAACTTACTCCTGTGACTCTGCATGTTGTGTTGGTTTTGCTCCACTGTTTGTACCCACAACAACGTGAGGATGTTGTTGCTCTACAGAAATCCCTGCCCAGCCAGGACCAGGGAAGTGCTGCTGGTTTCAGCTCCTGAGCTCTGCAGGCAAAAAAAAATCTCAAGCTTGAGCTCGCTGCAGCTCTAATTAAAAATAAAGTACGGATGACTCATTTCACTGCTCATTGTTAATGGTTAAGCTACTGGAAGAAGCCCTGCCGGAGCTCCTCCGGACCCAACAGACCCGTGCTGCTCTAGCAGGGAGCGCATTTTGCTGAGAGCTGGGGTTCTGGTCACAGGTTAACAAGGACCATTTAGGGCCCTATAGCCAGAAAAATTATTTGCAATATATCAAAACAGAGATCTACACTGGGAGAGGCAAGGGGGAAATAAACACACACATACAGTGCAATTACAGTCATTTCTTCTTGCATGAGACAATATTTTCACCCACTGCTTCCATCCCAGAGGTGAAGGATGGTTTCCACTGCAGTGAAAATTGAAAGCAGCAGAAGACTGCATAGATGTCTATTTTTGTGCCATGCTCAACTCAAACGAGCAAGACTTACTGAATCTGAAACTCACATTCACTGTAACGCTTTTATCTTTGCTGCAAATCTTGGAGAAAATGAGATTTAATGCAGGTATATTCCCAATATTTCACCAGTATATATCACTGCGGGTCCTGCTTTTGCTGGCACTCCTTATTTCAGCTTCCTATCAAAGCTGAAAAAGTGATACCCCTATCAAAGTTATAAAAGCATGGTTTTCTATTACATCTGCAGCGCAATTACCTGAGCCAACAGCAAGTGAGCTTGTTCCACATGTCAGAAACAACACAACAGCATTAGTACAGACCTGAACACGTGCTACTCTACTTTAAATTCACCCTCTCCAGTAACTCAGAAATAGCTCTCAGGAAAGGAAACTCTACAGTGGACAGTCAAGCCAGCTCATTTACTCTTAGCTTCATCCTCTCTACGCTGCACTACACCATGGACAGTGCAGACCTTCTTCATCACACACAGATACAACCTCATCTTGTCTATAATGCACATAACTGCACTGAGAACACTTGCAGCACACAGTTTTAAGGTTTCTTTGTGCCATAATGACATTGATAAATGAGTTTACTGTAAATAAAGTTTCCTTCATGTATCTGGTTTCTTTAGGTATTCATTCATCTAGGGTGACTTGTGTTTTATACATCAAGAATTCTTTATTTTAAAAAATGCCAAGAACAATAATTCAGTATCTGACATTTCGTCACTGTCACACTTCAATGTTATGATCTGCTATTAGCAAATGCATTAGTCCATTTATATTTCATATTCTACTTCTCCTAAAGGTTTTAAAGATATTTTGGTAACACTGTCCCTTCATAGATGGTATTGCTTGAGAGAGAAAACATTTCCAACATGATCAAGAGTTACAGAGAGGGCTATCTATAGCAGAACCTATTGTATTAACAAGACAAGATTTGTTTTAAGTTCAATGGAGAAAAGACACCTTTGAATTTGAGAAGTTAAAGGGTGTTGCATTACCTAGGCACAATAGGGTAAGTTAATGATGAAGTTTCAGTTTTAACTTGGAAACTGCTGGGTTTTGTAGGCTTCAGCCCGTCGCTAATAGGTATATTTTAACGAGATACATGGGGATTTAGGGGAACAACTCCCATTATTGTTAATGGGATTCACACAGCTAAATCCCTGTGCTGGAAATGTTTCTTGTAATATGTCTTTAATATCGCCTCTGTGTGTGTGCACACACATGTATGTGCGTGTGTAGTTAATGGTTAAATGTATAAATAGGAACATTAGACTTCCAAGTGTTACTGTTTCATTCTGTGGTGTATAACTAAAGTGGACGCAAAATACAAGTTCTGAAAGTGGGAATTTTTGACAGCAGTGGGTAAACCAGCTCGGAATGTTTGGCAGGAACAGGGACATCACATCAGCCGCACACCTGTGGGCTCACAGAGTGAGGTCTGCATCCCTCCTGCACTTGGCTGTGTATTAAGGCAGGGCAACTTTTGCACAGTCACTCTTCTACTTCCTACTAGATCCCAGGCAGAGGAAGGCTATTGAAAATCTGGTCAATGATACCTGGGAGTAAAGTGCATTGAACTGGAGAGGAAACCTGTGAAATGGCTGTGTCCTGCTGATCTGTCGCTGAGCAGCTGCGGGCTCCTTGGGTAGCGACCTGTGTGGAACCAGGATTGCCCCTGGGAGAAAGCTGGGCCTGTGCACTGGAGAGCTGGTTTACCTGCACATGGCTACTACAGCAGCAGCAAATGAATTGCAACAGCTCTGTAAAGGGTTTTCTGAATAAAAGAGAGTTTAATTTTAGAAACTTGAAGTACTCTCATATTATTACCCACCAGGTGGTAGGCGATACATGCAGGAAGCAGTCAGCCTAAAAGAGACACCACAAGAAAAGAAGCATGATTATCTGAGGGGCCAAGCAGCACCTTGAAACAGAGCAAACACTGCATCAAAAGGAGTGGCCACCAGGATGCTGGCTTTTCAGAAGCACACCTAAGGGCACAGCAGAACTGAGACTTGAATCGGTACAGAGAGCTGAACACTGAGGGATGAAAAGAAAAACAGAAAGTTAAAACTTTTTTTCCTTACCATTTAATCAGTGAAAAAGAATTAGGAGCAAGTCAAACTCAGGTGTCAAAAATAACATCTAAAATGCTGGAACACCAGATAGAGGTATTTGATGAGAAGCATCAACCAAAACAGAATGAAACTATGCAGAGGGGATAGGGCTTATGGGTGGGAAAAAAAGAGAGCAGAAATTTTATAGTCATAGCTGAAAGTGTGCACATGTAAAGATTCACAGGAAAAAGAAGTGTTGTCCAGTGGAAACGTGCCTCCGGACAAAAAAGACGGCTGAACAAGCCCCCAGATTTGGAAAGTAATGACAAGTACTAAAGCACAAGGAGGATGTACTTTCTAGAAGAGATAAAAGCCAATAAATAAAGGTTTCGTGACATAGAACATGGAAGGCAAGAGAAAGACAACACATGCATTAAGTGAAGGTGGAAAACAGAACTCTGTGTCCCAGTGACAGAGATATCCAAGTAAGAATATGCAAATGAACATACACTGACTATGGTTACAGAGATTCCAGTGATAATTAAGATATCTACTGAGATCTGTAACCCATTACGAAAAAGAAAAACAAACAACAGGGTATGTGACCTGAGAAAAGGCTATTGCCCATGCTGCTGCCCTGTTTGTGACTACACGTGATCAGTGACCAACTTGCTGTCAGCTGTATGAGACAAGTGGTAATTTAACTCCTGAAGCACTGATAGGCATCAGTCTTAAGACTAAATAATAGGGTCACAGAAGAATATTCACCCACATATAGAGGAGTCAAAGCAAATAAACAGTATTTTTGGTTTAGAGTGACTTCTGTTCCACTTGTGAACATGGGACTATCAAACAATGACCAGGCTGAAAGATATGAAAGACGTTTGGTCATTTTTAGAGAGATCCATCATGCAGGCACTCTGAACATCTCTCTGAAGCAGGTACCCTCTTGTTACCTCCAGAGAATTTAAAATGTAAATTGAATCTAGACTAAGAGAAGGTTTTATCACTATTTGTGCAGCAACTCGCACTGGCATCAGTCCTGAGAGATTCTTCTGATGGTTGGTGTGATATAAACAAGTAAAAAAGAAAATGCTTTAAAATAAACCAGGTACCTACTGCCCTAAAAGTTTGCTATTATCCCTCCAATTTGTCTGTCTTTTAATGCTGAAAGTGAGGAAAGGTCATTCATTGTGGCTGTAAACCCAGCAGAGCAGTACTCAAGCCTAGACCTGCCATAACACCTATATAAGTGACCACCTTCTGGGATCAAATATTCCCACCACACCACTGGTGCTCTCCTATTCTGCATAATTTATTAAATATGAACTGAGTAAGGAAAGAAGTTACTCTACAGCCTGATGGTTAGGGCAGTGACACAGAAAGAGACACATTAAATTCCTGACTCAAACACAGCCATTTAACCTGCAGCTCCTGGGCTGGCTGGGTGTGCTGGCCAGAGCCTGTCCTGGCTGTCCTCTGGCAACTGCTACAGGGCCTTGTTAGTGCCAGTGATTCCAGCAATTACTGAATGGCAAGTGTTCTCCAGCAGCCTGAATTTATTTTTATAATGCCTGCACTTAGTATAAAGATCTACAAAATGGATTCAGACCTGTCTAAAGCAATCACCAAAGTGAAGGTATTTTGACCCTTCAAAGTAAAAAAGATTCCCTCTTATTTTACTTTGCTGGTCCCTTCTGCAAACTTCAGTTTTGATTTGAATGCCATATTCATTTTGATAACAGATCACTCTTCTACTTCCATATCTCCCTGCCAAATGGGACTCACCTGTTATCTCTGATTGCAGGCAATTCGAACTTAAAGCAAGCCTGTCTATCACCTACTGTTTCAACAGCTGATTAATTAGGGCTACAGGGATCCTGTGGAGAGCTTTATCTGAAGAGCGGCTCAACCATTAGTAGAAGAAACTTCCTTGTACACTCCTAGCTCAGATAACAAAGTAAGATAATAGTTCACAATCCTCCTCCAGCTTATACAAATAGAGGCACTCCCTCTTATCCTAACATATGAGTCAAACAAATCCCCATGACACGGTACTACAGTGCTGAATTCTCCAATGCTTCTGAAAATGAGTATCAGACAACATGACATATTGTTAACCAAAGTGTTACTAACAAGGATAAATTGCCTCTCTTTCCCTTCTGTCTTTTTATTCTCTCGCTCTCTTTTTTTTTTAAATTAACATTGAGAGTATCCAGTTCCTAAAGAAATATGAGGATGCACCGTGGTCCCATTTTGGGCTACCATTGCCAAATAATGAATCCTGTCTTTGTCGTTGCCTTGCAAATTTGCTCACTCCTTAGTATTCTTTCAGATGATGATTGGTGACCTAGATCATAAGAAATTCATCATTTTTTCAGTGTTTATTCCTCTAAATTAATTTTCATCTACATTTCTGCATCCTGCCCATGAGTTGCCCTTATCTTTTGCTATGAATTTGGATCTCTGTAAGGCAGGTCCATACATCCAATGCATCGATATGCAGAGCTCAGTTGTGCAAGGCAGTGTAATGCTCTTGAAGCCAAAACATAGGTTGGCTCCAACAGTTAATTAAACAAATTAATGTGAAGAAAGGCCTGTCAAGTATGAATGACACGCTGGATCAGTGGCAACGTGCATCTCAGGAATTCTTTAAATCCTTGGCTTCCAGAATGTGGCTTCCCTAAAAATCCAGTACTAGCCAGTCTTCACTGAAGGCAATTATCTGGGAAAGTGGGCATTTTGTCAAAACAGACCCATAGACCCATAAAGTCTCAACATCCTGCTGCTGCTTATAGGGGCTTTAATTCCAGTTAAAAAACAAACAAACGAAACAACATAAAAACCCACCCTGGATTTCTTGCCCCCCTCCAAAAAAAAAACCCAACCAAAATCCAAACAGTAAGAAACAAAAGGGCTGTAATGCTGCAGAAGCTTTTTTTTTTCCCTTTTGCTTTCAATAGAGATCCTGCATGAAGAACACAGCATTTGCCCATTTCTGAAATTGCAGCCCATCAGCAATAAAAGCAGCATTTCTAGCAAGCTCAATATAAAACCTCATTGGCCATGGCCACAAAATCATCTCTCATTATCTCATTATCAGTTAAGATTTCAATGCAGGTTTTTTATGGTACATTTCCAAATTCCATCTGGATTGGCTGGGTTTCAAATGGCTGAAACAACGTGATGTTTCTTCAGGATACATTCCCATTTAACTGAATCAACCCAATGCACTTACAGATGTTACTCATTCTCTAGCTAGGTAGGTTGGTATTTTGCAGGCTTTTGAAGGTAAGAGAAGGCACCAAAAGGCTTGAAGGCACTGCCACCTTCACCCAAAAACTTAAATAGAGATTAATATATCATTAACTCTTCACCATCAGAAAGATATTGCTATATCATAAGGAAAAGATAGTCAAGGAGTGTACTTCCTTCAGAAGTCAGTTTTACAGCACAGAACTGAAGAGAAAAGAGAAGGAATAAATGCATCCATATCCTTGATAAGACACCTACGTTTTTGGAAGTACTTCATATTGAATGTCAGAACTTTTGATCTATTTCATGCTTATTTTACCAATTAAATTAATGCCATTAAGCTTTTCTAAACAACCTTACAACATCCATCTGTTCGAATGATGTGTCAAGAAGAAGATTAGAGATTTTAATGCCTGATTCACATATGTTACTGAAGGCATTGCCCTGGCAAGTTGAAGCAAGTGTAGAGTTGCCAGCCAGGCTGAGGGAGGGAGGCTGGTTTAGACTTCACTCTCAGAGGCCCAATACACCACCACTGTGATTCACTTGTTACTTTCACAAGCACAAATTTTTTTTTTTTCCCATATACAACAACAATGAATAAAGCACCAGCAAAACTCAAATTCCAGAGAATCTGATTTCTGCCTAGGCTCCTAGACAGGTGTTTCCCATAGTTAGGCACCCCCGGCCCAGAGGTTCTCAGCAGGGAGCACCACACACACAGGGTGCTGGGCAGCATTTAAATTACTGTTTCTGCATGTGGGGCCAAATCCTGGCCTCGTGGATCAACACAACCTTAACTTGGATCATCCTCCAAACTGTGCACTGTGATTGAAATCGTATTTTACCTGATCTGTAACCATTATATACCTCAGTGAAATACAGAGATTCAGCAGGACAAAAATGCAATTCCCTTGTCTTTTTCAAGGGAAAAGGCCTTGCATGTATTTTAGTGCTTTGGAGAACTCCTTTTGCCAGAATCTGTGCCAGGACTAATGACATACGGTATCTTTCCTGGATTTGCAAGTTAAAAAGAGAAGGAGAAGACCCCTTTCATTACAGCATAATAGCACGCCTGCGATGGTTCAATAGCTGTAATGAAACATGACAACCCAGGTCTGCTTCCAGTGATGTTTCCTGCCTGTGTCTGAATTGCACACTTTGGAACATGTGTCAAGTCACAACTAAATGCAAAATTCCTATACATTTGGCGGGAGGGGGATCATCTTAATTTTCATTTTTTGTAACTATCAGTCATTTTCAAACCACCAGTTTCCACAAAATATTGTAAATTGTTACTTGTTCTAAAATAAACTTTTTTTTCCCCTTATTGTCTTGGGATACTTAAAAACATTTCCCTGAGCCCTGGCTCTGTAATCTGTGGCAGTGATTATTGTATTTAAACAAAGAGCAGAACATGCAGAACAGAACATGCAGTCACAGATGAAGGGCAAAAAGCAAGAAAAAAAGAGATAAAAACAAGCAGAATGCACGTGTCTGCTGTCCAACTGGAGAGAGTCTGAATTCAGATCTGGCTGCTGAAATCTGTCTTTAGGTGTGCTTCTTATGCATGTAAAATGCAAATACATATGGTGTACTGCAGTTTAAAAGCATACATGTGTATCAAATACCAAAATGCAAATTGGGATCCTCTTCTCAGTGTCCTAAATTTAGTTCCTATTCACCTGACTGGCACAGTTTACATGGATTTACAATACTTTATATACAGAAGCCAAGGCTTCTGACTACGAGTGACCAGTTTCTTTTACATTGAACCACTTGTCTTGATATTTAAATTATTGTGACCTAGGTCAACCAAAAGTCACAAAATTTTCTTACTACTCCTAAGACCTACAATGACAGATTCTCTTTGGTTAATGTCTGCTTGGAAACTACAATGGTGAAAAATTCACCACTGTCATTAAATGAAAGCTCAGACTGTCATGTTAACACATGATTCCAGAAGTTATGACTTGAAAGAAACATTAAGTATTTCTATAAACTCAGAGGGAAAAATACCCACAGCTGATGACACTGGCTGTGCACCCACTGGTGCACTTGTAGAGGCAAAAATCCATCTCAAGTCTTGTGCAGACACATGAGAAAAATCCTGCAGAAACAGAGCAGGGTTGTATATGATGAAAGACAAAGCAAACTCCTTCAGCTTGGCTCCCAAAGCACTGGGTTGGAGCCCAGACTTTGATGCTCCCTGGTTAAGAAATGAAAATACTAAACAAACAAACAAACAAACCAACTCCCCCCCCTACAGATTAGCAGGACTAATGTAAGTTAACACATTTCAAATTGCTTGTAAGCGACGGGGTTCTTCCATGTTCCAAGCAGACTGTACACACAGAGTGGACAGAGTCCAAATTCATTTGCCAGCCTTCATCTTCACTGCTAACTTTAATTAACAAAACAAAGGCTTCATCTAGTATTTCTCTAAAGTTGATTTTTCTTTAAAAAAAAAAAAAAAATCTCTTTGCCCTCATTTTTTTCCTCTCTCCACTCAAACCTTCTTAATACTCCTGTGGTGGCACTAATAGGATTCCATTATCTGACACATAGTGAGTCATCACAAAGAAACAGAAAACCTTGCTTCCCTATGCAGGAGTCAAGTACCTGCTCCTTTGTAAGGTCTCAGCAAGAAGGTCTCTGTTCAACTTAATTCCTCTCTTTACTGCCATGTTATAAAATAAGGGTGCTTGAAAATGAGTATATAAATAGAGGGTGCACAAACAGTCAGCAAAAGTCACATAAACAGAAAATATTTAGCTGGTTGCATTTTTCATTGCAAAGTCCACACCGGTTGGTCAAAGGTTCAAGGACTGTAGTAATTTTTCCAAACTTACTAGTATATACTTTGATATTGTCCTAGGCCTGGATCTGGACCTTGAACAATTTGGCTTTGCACTTAGGCTTTAAAATGTGCTTAAAGCTGAACACAGAAAGTGAAATTAGACAAGAATTATTCAATTTAGAAATAACTTGTACAAACCTATTGAAATGCAAGCTCTGGAAAATGCAAACAAACTACATATCATTTTAACCATTATTGTAGTAATAGGGTCAAATTCTATTCTCAGTGACCTGGGTCCATCTGCTTTGATCTCTTAAATGATTGTACACATCTGCCTAAGAATGGAGTCAATAATTATATGTTAGCTGTGAGCAAAATCAGTCACAGTGAAAACAAACACCTGTGCTGTTCTCAATTGATGGTTCACATATTCAAAAGTATTTTACATCTTTTAGTTGGGATTCTAAACTTTCTGCAAATTTGAAGTGATACTGCTGAAGACAATGGGGATTTCTATTGTTGTAATGAAGGACAGAGTCTGTCCACAGAGATATATTTTTAATAAAATCTTCAAACAGTCATTTTAAGTGAATTTCACAATGTCTTTACTCAAAAATGAGCTGTTCACTAACTGAAAGTAACAACCAAAAAGAAAAGTTAGGGGATAAAAAAAAGGTTGAAACTGTAGGGACTGGGATATTTAATCATTGATAGCACTGACTGAATTGTAAAGAGGCTCAAAAGAAGGTGTATGTGAATGGAGATGTCAGATTAGCTTTCCTACTGGTTGGGATTTCAATAACCGACAGTAGATAAGATACAATTAGTATTCATATATTGAGGCCAGAGATTTGGAACCAGTTTTCAAAGTATTGTCTAGCCTTTAAAAAAGTATGAGCTGCTTTATTAAATTTTTACAAAATATGTATTTTAATAAAATGCACTTCACAAGAGAAGGAAAAGTGCTGCATGATTGTCTTAATGTTTCAAACACCAGAAAACCAGCTGAGAAGCAAATGATTTTTGAGAGTCCTGGAAACTGCACGACTGATGTATCAAGACTTCCACTGTACTTGAAAGGTCCATGGGTCACAACCGCAGGAAGTCACATTTTGAGACCCAGCTATGAAGTTATTCGAATGGCCCGAAGATATATCCCACATCAAATGGCTGACCTCCTGCACTTGCATACTGCAGGTCAGCTTACATTTTTTAGCCAGAGGCCCTTGCTGATTCCCTTTCATAATACCCTGGAACAAAGAAACACACTCTCAACTTTCTGGGAAGTCTCCCTGGGCTACCTAGAACTCAGCTTGGCAGAACCGAGCACTTACAAACAGAAGCAGCTCTTACAAACAAGTTCATCCCTTTCAAATGGAGGCAATAACAGGGTACATGCAAATGCTGCTTCCCAGCTTTTATAGAGACCACTCAAAACAATTTCTCCAAGTAGAAATTCTGACTGCCTTTAAAAACTTCTGTCCCAAACTCTACAGTTGCAAAAGCACTTCAGATTATTTGGCTTTCAAGAAGTAGAATGATGACTTGCATAAATACTTTCCTAAAAAGCTCTCAGGTCACCCTTAAGTCCTTTGCAGGAGGTCAGATGGTCTTACCAGCAGAAGTTGCAGTAACACAGTCAGATTTCTACAGACAAACAAGCCAATATGTAAAATTTCTGATAAAACAGAAAACTGTGCCACTAAATGTCATATGCACCACAGAGTAAATAGTTTAGAAGTAATTATTCAAATGTTAGAGCTTCTGTTACTTTTCAGATTTCTTTGGTCGATTCAGAAATGTTCACTACAGTGAAAAATAATACTGAAAGTTTATGCAACATATATTTGATGAAAAATTCCAGAATTATTTTTAAAATGTATGGAACCACTAATGCTGCCTTCCAGTTGTGCACTGTATCACTGCTGTATCCCTGTTTTAGCTACGTTAACATGTGGGACAACATTCTCCAGTCTAACATCCACATAACTGAATACTTGCAGAGCACTGGATTCTACCACATACAAAAGCACCACAAGTGGTTTAAAACAGTCATTGATATTATTATTAATTTATACTATTCATTAGCATTCTCTTGTATTAATTTCAGTCTACATTAAACAATTAATTTTTGCCTCTAAAATTAAAACATAATCAAATGTGACTCTGTTAACTGCTCAGAACAGCACGGTAAAATATATCATCAAATGCAGACAATTTGAATACGTAAAGATCATTTCCCCAAAGCTTTCTAAAGCCCACAGCCTGGTTGGTTTTCTTGCTTAGTAGAAAGAATACTTTGCTCTTTTTATTCTTACTGTTTTTTTGTTTGTTTGCCATGAGATTAGGTAGTCTACATATAATATATTAAAGCTTTACAGTTTAGTATTCACATTTTAGGGCCATCTACTCTCCTGCCTGAGTCAGATTTAAAGGAAAAAAAGTAAATTAATAAAAGGCAGGAATTTAGAGGCATTATCAACAAGTAAAACAAAAAAGAAAATAAAAGCAACCAAGAAAGACAGAAGCCCAAAAGACCAGAGCACCTGTAAATATTAAATTAGCATTCAGACAAAACCATTTTATAGGGCATTTACACATTGCCTCCTAAAGAGAAACAAAACCAATGCACTAGAAAATTATTTGGATTCAATTTTAACTTCATCTACTCTGCATGAAAATTAGGTAAATTGCTACAGAATTACAAAGACACTACAGCACGAAAAAGCTCGGCTTTGCTCTATTTCATATAAATGCACTGATATGAAGATAAATTGTATTTTCTGTGAGTTTATTACATTTATTTTTGTCTTAAATAGGGCGGTTATGAACAAACTGAACTTGTCTCCTCTGCTTTTAGCAAGGATACTGAGGCAGAGTGAAACCACTGCTCCTGAAACACAGATATTTGTAATTGGGCTCTCATTTTATCCCACTGAAAAACTTTTAAGTTCACTTTTCAAATGTAAAATTTTCAGTTTGGGATTGGTGGTTTGTTTGGGGTTTTTTTTCCTCCAAACATAAGTCAAAAAAGTTGTGGCAGTTCACTTTAGCAGACCCTGGCTTATCCAGCTCCCTGGGCTGCTTCCAACCTCAGGGACCCCAGAGCACCTTCACAAAGGATACGGTAGCTGACTTCAGAGATTACTTCATCCCCCTCTGAAGATCATCATCTCAGCAGTGAAAAGACACCAATGACAGCAAAATAAAGCACAGCACAGGACCCTCAGGTTCCCAGTAAGGAAAGACACTTGCCAAACATAGAGAAGTCAAAGAAGCCCTGCAAGCTGAGTCCAAGCATCGGAAGAGTTTCCAATTCACGTCATTGACCCATTGACATCATTTGCATGGAAAGTGTTTGTTTTCCAAATGCTGCTTGAAAATCTCAGCTTTTTATTATCAAAGGCTGACATTCCATGAAAACAACTACTTGGAAAAAAAGTCACAAGTGTGCAGGTTTAGTGGAGATAATGTTGGTGGCACTGTGCTGCTGCTTGTAAACACCTTGTCCCCGAGGAGAGACTGCACCAGGCAGCTCCCAGCAAGAGCAGTGCACTTCCTGCCACAGGGACGTCCTCCAGTGAGCATCCAGGGAGCCACACCACCGGAAACTGCTTGCATATATCAAACAAAAAATTTTTTCTCTGGTTATTTCAAGCTGAAAAAGAAAAAAAAAAAAAAATAGGAACAAAAATTGGCCTGCACTCACACACCTACGCTCACACCCAGGAAAAAGAAGGATTGAAAAGAACTCTCTGTCTGTGTGTACACACACACACACGTTAGCTATTAAAAATATGGGTGTGCTTAGCAGCTGAATAGACCTCTTCTATTTGGAGTATTTTTTAAATACAATTCCCAAAGCTTAGTCCACATCATTAATGCCATGAAAAGTGAGGCTACTGTGTGGCTTCAAAGCGTAATCTTTTTTCAGAAGAGTAGACATCTGCCGCATTCATTTTACTGCAGAGGTTTTTATAAAAAGAAATTAAATAGGAGAGAGACAAGTAGGGGGAAGGGGTTTTTTTAATGTACAGGAAAGTGTTCTGCCCTCACGTTAATATAATAGCCATCAGTAAAAGAGCACTGGGACAGGCAAGCTGGGCTTTGCTCTCCACTTCAGTGAGTCAGATGGGCTTCTTCAGGAGAGTCGTTTAGGTGCTGCGGCCAGGCTGCAGCCCTGGGAACCACCACTCTGCTCCTCTCCTACAGTGGCCCTGTGCCTGGAAAGTCTGGGTTAGAGAAAGCCATTAACCAAAAGCATTTTTACTGGCTAGTTTCATACGAGGATGAGTGGACCTGGGAGCAATCACATGCATAGGGAGGCTGCTGATCTGAGAATAATACACAGGTAGCCAAGGGGCTGCACAGAGCTGCAACTTTTTTGTCTGCTTCCTCAACAACCAGGACAAGGCACACGACTTCAGCTTCATTCTACTCATCTTTCTTTTCTCATTGCCCCCTAGTTAGACCCTGAGGCCTTCAGGGCAGCCTGTTCAGCATCCCAGAGCCTGAGGAGGGCTCAGCCAGGTGCCCCATTGCAGCCACAACAGCTCCATAGCAGTAACAGCAGCGTTAGGTCCTCATCCCTCTACCCTACTGCCAAAAGACACCTCCTGTGGATTTCACCAAGATTTTAATGCCTAGGATGTAGCTGTTACTTAGCCAAGGCAGATATATGCTTATCAAAGTATCTGAGCTACTGTGCTTAGAGCCACTGACAGACTTCTATTGTTCTGCTGATTACAAACTGACATGCAGCAGGGAAGACACTGCAGCTGCCCGTGGGGATTTTCTCAGGGATACACCAACAGGACATCCTTCCATTGCTTTTCCCCATACACCATTTGTCACTCAGCTCTATTACACAAGTCTCCTGTAGCTGTGGCTTCCAGAAACAACATTCCAGAAGACTGCATCATTCTGGACTAGAAAGCAAAAATGAATGCATGGTTTTCCTTAGCCCTAAAATTCAATGTATATACACAAGAAGGTGATGATTATTGATTTCAGAATCATAGAGTATTATCAGGCATCTGAAAAACATGTGGAAAGGTAGAATCAAGGCTGCTTTTCAGGAGAGGAAACAGATACAGAAGATCAGCTTAAAATGCTCTTGAAGTTGCTGCAGACCAGGAGAGGGTGGGTTGTTCTCCATGACTGGACAGCCCCACCAGGCAGCAATAGCAGCTGCAGTAAGGAAGGGGACACCTTAAACCTTTGGCAGCAAAACCTGATGGTGAGACAAGAAAAGTACTAAACTGATTGTTGTGGAGCCTCCACTACCACAGGGCTTCCAGAGGAGTATGGATAAGCAGCAGCCAGAATGATGTGAATACAGCTGTCTCCTTTGAGGCTGATGGACAAACCAGATGTCTTCAACATAACAACGCTGTTACTCCACATCATCACACCTTAGATTCACACCACTGCTTTCCATCAAGTACCATATCCAAGACTCCCCAGGCTCACAAAGACACACAGCTAACCTGGAGAAATTTAACCTGTTGCAGACACCTGTGTCTCAGGAGAAGCAAGATACAAAGCTTTTAAATGCTTTAAATGTTTTGACGTTAGCAAGATTAAAATGTAACCCTTTCCAGGAGAAATACCTTTGCCAGTATGGTGTATGATTTCTGTAAAAAAAAAAAAAAAAAAATCCCTTGGGTTATTTTGCCTCCTTGAGAACAAGTTGCAGCTCAAGCATTTACCCCACGATCGATGATGTAATTTCTATTAAATCAACAATAATACGTTGAGATTCAAAGTCAGCTTCAACTTGACTGATAATGTTTGAAAGGCACAAAACTGACAGTGTAAATACTCTGAGTTCAGAAAGTTGAGGTAGAGAATAATGAATGAAAAAAAAATAGGGAAAAAAATTGAGCTGCACAAGAAGTTACAACACAACCGCAGCTCCAGCTATAATACAGCAAAATGATGAGCTGAAGTATATCACTACCATGAAAATATTACCCCAAAGTTAATTGTTAACTTGAATTAACTTAAATTGAATTAACCAATACTGCCCTCAAAAGAAAAAAAAAAACGTAGTATATACTTTTATACCAGGTAAATACTGAATTTCTTTACCATCCTGCCTCCACAATAAGGCTCAGATTTCCAGATCTTTGACTACAGCTCTTACGGACAGATTTCCACAACAGCTGTGTGTTAGTTAAGTAAGATGAGACATATTGAAAAGTTGGTGCTCATTATGTGATATTGAAATGACAAACTTTTGAAATAGAAAAAAAGGGATGTGCTTTTCTATTAAGACTCTCTCAAAGGGAGAATTAGCACCCATTGATCTGCTTCACTATCACTTTCTCTGTTAAAGTCTAGTGCCTGCTCTAGAATAACATGCACCACACTTTTTAGTCAAGCTACATCCCTTTAATTTTCATTTTAATCTTTTGCATCAAAACAAAAACTGCATCTTATTGTAACTAATATAATTTTTATATACTTGATATCATTTGAAAAAGTGATGACACACCAACAGCTCAAGCATGAAGCATTTTTAATTCTTCACATGAAGTGACAGATGATTATCAAATAACATTTACTTAATATTAAATAATAACAAAAAAATCTGTTGCCTTTAAAAGGCATATAAAACATAAAATAGAATCCTTTATTCTATGTTCCGTGGTTTGGAAGATACCTGGGGTGACAGGTCACACAGTCACAGAAACTTGAGCAATCAGTCCATCCCTCTGTGTGAAACGTTTTCTGCCATGTATTGCTCATTTCTTGCCAACACTCTTACCAGTCATGTTTTCATCACTTGTGTTTATCCATCTCCTAATTCATTACTCTCCCTGACAAGCCCTTTCTTGCTCAATAATTTTCTTCCCCCCCTCGCTGCCATCTACTAGTGACAAAAATTTTCTAACCATACAGTAAGTTGGGTTTTAATTACTCAATCTGCTTTTTAAACATTTGCGGTTTACGCAGGTGTGTTAACGTTAAAATGTAAAAAACCATAAATTTCAAATATTTAGTAAAGTAATTCTGAAATTAGACACCGTGACCCAAACGGGGCCACCCACAGGATGAAAATGCAATGGAAAGAGAAAGAGGAAAAAAAATGGATAAAAATCTACAATACAATCAAAAGTAGGAAAACCTGGAAACTGCCCGTGTACCACTATCTCCATGGCCAAAACACCCATACCCTCACTTTCAAGTGTGTGTTGACTTTTTTTTTCAATCCTGTTGTTTAACATTGGCCTGATAAAGTGAAACATTTTCACCAGGAAAATCCTAATGTCATCGCAGTTGGATCTAAGAAGTTCTTCTGGGGCCTATTCAAACTTTTGGCACATACTTCAGTTCTGCCAGGTCTCTCATGTATCTGCAAAGATTTCTTTTCAGGTTTGCTTATTGGTTACAGAATTTAGCAATCATGCTGCTTCTTCAGTGGCATCACAGTAAGAACAGACTGTGGGGTTTTGTTTTTGCACAGAGGGACTGGGTGGGGAACTGATTTTGGTTAATAGAAGGATTTGGCTGGAAGCCTTTTGCTTTGGCTTCTTTCCAGCAGAAAAAATGCCATTTGTGGTCTGACTACAGGGTTTCTCTTTACCAGTTTGGCTCCTCCCATAAGTAACAATAAACCATGATTGCTTTATTTCCAGCTAAGTTCCAAGGAGTTTTTCTCCTCCACCAATGAGTGGGAGATGACAGCACATGTGAATGCAGGGAATTCAATCTACTGGAGACGTGGTTTGGATTATCCAATCTGTAGATGAAAACTGAATTACTATATGGGTGATAAAATAAAACTTTATGCAAATATTCATCCCTTACAAAATAGAAGATACTTAAAAAACTTTTTGTGTGGCAGAACTGATGAGATTTTGGCTACAGAACAACCAATTTTTGAAGCTCCACAGATTCCAGAATCATCTTTCTTGGTAATGTCAAAGACACAGAACATCACTGTCTTTCCTTTACTTCAGTCCTTGTAGCTACAGTAAGTCAAAGGTCAACAGAATTCTGATAAATGAAATATTTATTTTAATATACATCTATTATTAACCCCCTCACTTTTTAGAATAAAAAGACAAATTAATTTCCAATTTAAGTAAACACTTCCTTTGATCTCCATGCAGACAGTGCCTCTTGTCTGGAATGAGAATTAATATTATCTAAGTGTAGAAGTACTACTTGTACCACAAAAATCCGTTGAATAAGTGCCATCACTTGACTATACCAGTTTGAAGCAGCAGTTTAACAAGTTAGAGAAAGAGGAAAGGACCAGCTTAGGCCAATGGAAATTAATGTTTCTGTTGTTCTTAATGTTGGTTCTGAAATACCCGTTTGCACAAATTTCTGTGTCACTTGTCCACCCAGATGTAGTGATCCATAAAACCCCCAGGAATATAAGAAACAAGAAAGCAAAAATAATCCCCACCTCCCTCCAAATTCATTAAAAAAATGGGGCAAGAAGAGAAATTAAACACACTACTAAAACATTTTCTCTCTGAATGAATAGGAAAAGAATGTTTAGAGAAATATTCAAAATCATGTTACTTCTGCTACACTTCATTTTTAAAATGCTCTCTGTGACTGCCTAAGCGCCTTTGACAGAAATGCTTATTTCAACACTTACTGTATCAGACAAGAGAAATCCCTGCATACAGTGAACCTTCCTCCTTTACAACAAATTTAGCAGTGGACCTTAATACTGTGCCACTATTAAAAACATTTTGATTGTGCATTAAAAGGTCATGCTCATTTTCTAAGCTTCCCCTGTAGAAAACATGAATTTCTACTATATCTGCACTGTAACTTGAGGGCTGCATTCACTACAATTTTCTGAGCTGTGGGGCTATAATCTTTCTTTTTGTTTACTTGTCAACAATATTAATGCTTTCTATTTTCAGCACTTTACTTTCTTTCCACTCTGAAGATACGTCAAGAGGCAAAAAAGTACACTTAGTACTTGAATATGTAATGCAGCTTCATCTTTAGGCATATTTGTCATTATTCAGAGGTTAAGGTCTTATACTTATTTGATAAATATGCCATCAGTATATGCTAACTAAATTATACATGGTACATTTCCTACATTTAAATAGAAAATAAAATTTACTATCAAGAAGTGGATGAGCATTAAAAATATTTTCCAACCATTAGCTCTGTCCACGTGCTTTTTCCAACCCTTAAAGGACCCCAAAATTTGTACTGCTAAACCAGATAATCACAAAAATGAAAGATAACTCTGATGAAGAATCTCTGTGGTAGGGTGCAAAGAATACTGAAGCCCATTAGTGTGATAGGTGGTTGTATCACTCTCTCTATAAGCCTGAAAATATTTCACATGAGCTAAGTTAAGAGTTTCCATTAATCACTGTCAGCAACGGAAGCCAATTCCCATAACAGACTATTAATTTATGCTGTACTCCACCATGAGTGTGGCATGTCGTGACGTTAGTCAGAAAAAAATTGCTAATTTAAGATCCAAGATTTTTGCTGTGCTCCTTTACAACGTCACTCTTTCACTACTGGCAATACAATTCATAACTCAGAAATGCCAGCAGTCCTTCCTTTGGCAAGGTCCTCATCTTTCCTAGATCTTTATCAAAGAGTATTAAAACAAGTTGAACTCTTGACAACATCTTTTGGAACTCTTGGGAATTTTAGCACTTCCCAATCAAAGGGTCCAGATATCTGACACACCATAATGCTTCAGGGCTACTTCTTGAACTGTGATACCTCACAGAACATGATACTGGCATTTGGTCACAATGTCTTTTTTTGATATTTAAGATTGACACTTGCTGCAATTACCCTTTCTGCAAGATTCTGCTCCAGAGATGCGCAGCCTCTCAAATTACTGACAGCCCTGCCACAAACCTGACTTTGTTCTCTTAACCAACTACTCCCCATGGCATTTCATTAAAGGGACATTTTGACTGAAAGCAGTCTTGCCAAATACCTTTCTACTCATAAATTGGTTTGTCATTCCACTTCTGGCTGTCTGTGTTGAATGACATGCAGATTTGGAGGTAATCCAATTAACAAGTGGAGCAATTAATATCACAAACTATCTTCATGCTAACTTTGAGATAAAGGGTTAAGCATTTTCCAGTGACATGAGATCTAAACAGCATATTAACAATTCTTAAATTTATGCAGCCTCTTCCACCACAGCTCTCTCAGCATCTTAAAAACTGTGAGTTGTTGCCAGTCATTGTTTCCCATGGAATCCCCCTGGGAACTCAACAGGATTTTTACATCTACACTCAGCTCAAAAACATATTTGTATGGAAGACAGAGATACTACCCTCATTTGCCTTAAAATGAAGCATTGGTTTAACAAGTTATGGAAACAAGGAAGGACCAGCTTAAGACAATGGACCTTAATTTTTCCCTTATTCTTTCTGTTGGTTATCAGTTCTGAAATAACAGTTGCACAAACTTCTACCACTTTTTGAAATATTACACTTCATCTCTTGAGAAGAGTAGAGGATTTTATGCAGACATCTTGCCTGAGTTCATTATCAGTTCAGTGTGTTTCATATAAGAATTCCTTTATATGCTGAAAGAATGGTCCAAACAACAAAGCAAGTTTCCTCCCACTGACTTTTCCAGAAGCCAAAGTCAAATAAAATATTAGTTGTGATAATTTTACAAAAGAAAGATTTTTGATTATTGAAATGTCTTCCCATGGCAATTTTGTGCTTTCCTTGCTGCTATGATAAGCATCAGGGGAGAAAAAAAAATTCAGCTCCTTACAGAGGAGAAACTGTGTCATACCCACCTTTTAAAAGTGAGTCTTCAAGGATCAAAGCAGAACACAGTAAAAGCTTTAGAAAAACTGTGCTGTTTTACATCAGGGCTGAATTTAGCTCCAGATCTTTGGCTAAGACTTTAAAAGGTAGCAAAAGAGAATGAAAAAACAAGGACAACACAAGGTCACTATGATGGAATGAAAATAACTGATGAAAACTTGCCTTTTATTTATCCTTCAAATGTTCAAAAACTGTTGTTTAGTTAGCCAAAATGCTAATTTTACCTATATGGTGAGAAACAAGGGGTGTAATAAGGCAGTGGCTCAACAGAACTGTGTGTTTGAGCAGAGACTGAAGGACAAACTCTCAAGAAAATCAGCTAAACAAACAAAAAGGAATCATTAAACCAGTTGACTGCCCTAACTGTGGCTCTACTCACTTCTGCCCTAGATAATCACTTGTAGATGTGTTATTTTCCATTTGTCTCAGCTGGCATTCAGTGTGTTTGGATGGTTAATTTATTGGCAAATATATTAAAGATACTTTGGGGGATTGCTTATTTCTATCACAAATTCCGACCTCTATAGTATCAGCAGCACACAGAACAAATTACTGCATCCCAGGATATGGACTTACGCTTGACCACTGGATGCCAGTTGACACACTTGTTAAAGTACTCAGTGGGTCTCCAATGACCTATTGTATGTCCTGAAAGGCATTCCTGCTGCCAATCAGTCTGCATTTCACCCCATTGCCAAAAGGGATGGGCAAAGTATGGTTTATTTACCAGAGAGATGTTCTCTCACTTTCACATGTTCCTAGAACAAATAGTATATCTGTACTTCTTAACATTAAATATTTGGACTTGACTATTTCCTTTCATTCCACTTGAATTTCCATTCAGGCCTAGAAATGCCCAACCCCAGTTTGGTCTCATGAACAGCTGTGAGTGGGATCAGAAGCGACACCGCTTGAAACCTCACAAAGGCAGAAAAACACTTTTCTGAGATTTGCAGTTCAGTAGTTTCATACTAAAGAAACTTGAAAAAGCATCCCTGAGCATAAGTGCCAACCCAGCTGAGAAAAATACCACAACTCCCCACCAAAACCCAAATGAAACAAGTCTCTTACTGAATGTCCTGTTTGTAGAGCTAAAGGGAAGCCTCAGGCTGGTTGTGAAAATTTCCTTTCTCCTGTCTCCCCTAAACTTCAAGCTTCCTTATAAGCTTTCCAACACTTACAAGAATATTATGAAAAACAGAGACAGGGAATAAATGTTTTCTTGGATTACTTGGACATAAATACTAGTCAAGACTATATTGATTTATCAAGACTGTTCTTACAGATCCCTGCTAATGCAATATCCCTCACTTTGAAATCTAGTTGCAGTCAAAGAGTAATACTCATCTTAAACCATCCAGAGGCCCTCAATCTTTCTCTAGTCATCCTCTTCCTTCTACTGAAAACAAGGTCTAAAAGGCACAGTACTACTCTTCAGCTCTAGATTATATAAACTGCAAAAGTGCTTGAAAGCTGTTTCCAAGGCTCTTGTGGGGCCTTCATAGCTGTAGTGCCTTCATCACTGTAAAGTACTGTAAGACTCCTGTAAAACGGCACGTGAGGGCGGAACTTGTAGAGGCATTTATGTGTCTTTGGCTATACCACAACTTTCCTCTCTAGTTCTTTGTGTAATTTTGTGTGCTATGCATGTTCTAGATCTAACTGCATACAGCTGTGTGCCCACTAGATTGGCCTCATGGCCGGGCATTTCAATGGGTCATGGCTCCAGAAAAAGTAAAAATCCAAATATGGAACAGTCCTATCCTGAAGGAACAGTAAAGAAATCAGACAAATGCACCGAGTTGCAGAACACTTGGCACCAATATATGTAAAAGAAGAATGAACTCCAGTTCACTTGCAGGCAAATCCCACTGCCTTGGCACAGTTAGTCTGACAGCTAGAGCAGCACTACGACAGAGCATAAATCAGATCTTAATCATTTCATCCCTTTTTTCAGAGGAGCACAGCTGGTAGGATCAGAGCACACCAACTGGGACACACCATTTGATCACTTCTATTTCCTAAAGCTTGAGGTTTAAAGGGAGCCTGAGACCATTGGCTATGTCTGAGTTAGCACATTCTTTAACACTGAGGCCAACCGAGGAAGAGCAGCCCCCATCCACACCATCGATTGCCCTGCCCTCTGAAAGAGGAGGGCCATGGCCAAAGTGCTTGCTGGTAATGGCTCCTGTGCCTCCTCCAGACCTCGTGGATGAGTCATGAGCCAGAGGCAAGTTATTTTAACACAGTAGAGAAGGTCACATACCAGTACTCAAATAATAGCATGGGAATAGCCTCCAAGAATCTCTTCCCAATTTCCACATGTCTTTATATTCCATACAGTTGCCCCACAACTGGACATATCAACCACAAACAAAATATAAATGCCATTTTAAAAATCTAATAATTTCTTCTTTTACTGTGCTGATTGAGGCCTTTAAGGTAGGGACAGCATAGCATTTTATCCAGCCTTAAATACCGTGGACTCCTTACCTAGTTTTCAATACCTTTGAGGATGCAGAACCCTGAACTACAAGTACCAGCTTATCATCAACCCAACCAATATTCAGTACTTAGAGCAAAAAAATCAACTTCTAGTCATAATATGCCTTTTTATAAAATATATTCCCCTTTCTACCACATTGCACTGGAACATGTATTTAATTGTTCCCACTCTCTGACCATTATGTAGGATTCACAGCCAGGAGGAAAGAGAAGAGTTTAATGATGAAGAAATACCACAAATAATATCTAATAATTTTTGCTCTGTCTCCAGAAAGAAACAAACCAACATCAATCTTCCATTATTTTGCCCAGGAGGGATAACTGATGTATCAGCTGGTTTTTACCACTGCAATCCTGAGCACTGACAGAACATTAACGATCTTCCTGACTTCCAGAACTCTGTCAATATTCCTGTATATAAGCACATCCTATTTTGGGGGCCTCCTTTATGCTGAACAAAGACAAAAATACCACTGCTTTTGTGTGTACCACACAACAGATGTTTTTCCTCATCTCTGTCCAGTAACAGAGCTATGCCACAGTGCTGCTCTTCATAAAAAAACCCTACATTTTTAACTTCTTCACTGTCCTTTCACATGGCTTTATCCTGGATGCTTTAGTGGTTGTTATCAACTTTCTACACTTTATAACTTCTGAACTTTATCAATTGTTGTTAGTGTCCCTTTTCCTATTCATTATAAATTGCTTTTTTATTTCTAATCTCTACTTTCACTTCAACGCTGAGCTAGAAAAGGCTTTTAGGCTTTTTTCTTGGCTGTAGAGTCATGGATTTTTGGACTATCTAATGTACCTGTACTTTATAAGAACCTTCAATTTTCAGCCACACTTCTCACGCTCTTATGTCTTTGTGGAAATTATATCACATTCTTCCCCTTTTAGCTGGATATAAAGTTTGCTACAGGTTTTAGCAGTTTTCCTTGCAGAATCATTTCTTATGGATAAATAGCTTCAGGCTTGGAGTGGTTGCTCTGAAGATGTTATTTTTATACTCTCAGAATAACCTGATAGGTACCACCAGTTCCTGTTACCCATCTCCAGTGCTAGCAGGGTCACCAGCTCAATGTCTCATCACCCTCTACCATCAGAACTGATTTACCGCCAAGCTGTCACAAAATCCTGCTGAAAAAAGCCCTACCTAAGTTCAGCATAATGTAGGACTGCCTGTAAATACATTTCTGTGTGGCAAGATTCTGTCAGTGTCCCACCTTTACAACAAAACAACTCATGCTAATGTCAAACTTGAATCACGGATAACGAGCAGACTCTTTCTGCACCTTTGGTATTTATGACACTGTAGAATCATAGAATGCTCTGGGTTGGAAGGGACATGGAATCATTTTAGTGTCACAGAATGGCTGGGGAGGTAGGGGCCTTAAGGAACTTCTGGTTCCAATCTCATATCACAGGCAGGGAATATCCACAAACATAATCCCTAAATTCAAGTTAGAGAAAAGTCCAAGGGAAATTGTGTTCTCTGGAGCTCAGGATGGATTATGTTTCCAAACATTTCCTCTCTCTGCAAGAAGACAGATTCTGCTCATGAGCACCTGTGAGCAGCAGTGTTGATGGAGAGCACCCTGAAATCCAGATCTGAATTTAGAATCCTAAGACCTTCAATTTTAAAGTCACTTAGAGGAAAATGGACAATTATTGATTTTATGAGGCCCTTGGGAAAAGTTCAGAAAGTGTGAGGTTATATTTGAAAATTGTTTGCAAACAAAAAAAGGTGCCTTAAATTGCCTCTTCAGTTCACAGAAATAATAGGCTTCAGCAGAGTTAAGATGCTAGGAGTTTTCAAAGTGTCACTGAAAAAAAAAATAATGGAAAATGCTCAAAATGTTGGTACATCCTTGTAGCTCAGAGTGTAGTATATGACTATTGTCACTTCTATGCACTAATTACAGAGAATGGAAAAGGGCAACAATAAATAAAAACCAGATGGGGAAATGTCATCCAGTTAATTCAACTCTGTATCCTTGTAACTCACAAGAAACGTTTTATTTCTGGGTCACAATGGTTCGTGCTATGGCACATTTTATATGCTGGGAGTTTTTACAGCAGAGGGAGTTCTTACATTACATCTTTTCCTGACATTTTCTGACACAGATTTTCTTTCCCCTATAGAAGATGTGCAGCATACACACACAAGCCTAGAAAAGCAGGATAACTTTATTGACTTTTCAACTTAGGATGTGCCAGGTTTACAGGTGCATTTTCATGACTTGTGTCTCTCTTACATCCATCATGAGCACCCAGTGAGGGAGAGGAGCAATATATTTAGTACAGAATCACATCACTAAAGTCTGCTTAAGATTCACAAGGGGAACAATTGAAAAGTGCCCAGCAGCCAAGTATCCTGTACCCCTCACCTTCTGACCGTTGGACTTAACCTAAATAACTTCATCTTAACATCTTGCTTTGGATGACATCAGCTCACAGCTTTGTAAATGAAAGACATGCAAAATTACCAAACATCCCATATTTTGTGTATAGCATACCCAAACCTTTCAACATTGCTCAGACTCCAAATCTTGCAGCTGATTATCAGGGCTAAAAGCTGCTGTGACACTGGGTGGGACAATCCATGCACAACCATCGCTTCACAACATTAACACAGAGCACCAACCTCTGCTGCTCCACCAGTAAATCTGCCTTGTTTTATTCCCAATTTCCTGGACTATCTATCAAAAAGGAACAGGAAAGATGAGGAGTCCAACCTGCATTTCATCCCACACGGTGCTACTGTTCTGTCTGATGGACAATGTGCCTGGTCTCAGATATGACGGGAAAGGCGAGTCAAGTTCCAGTTTTCCCCCTGTAGCTTGCACAGGCTCCTGTACACCTCGCCCCGCTCTAGGGCTGATGGTCATGGCTTTTGGGACCATTTGCATTTATGTGTTGTTCTATCAAGCTGCTAAGGACTTCCCAAGAGAGTGAGAGACAGAAAAGTGGGGATTTACAAAGTTCAGGAACTCCTGAGTTAAACAGAATCTCACAGGTCAAACAAAAGACTCTGGTTAGGCTTGGCAACTTCATCCCTGGTGAATCTGAAACAACTGTTGCAAAAAAAAAGATTTAAGTTGAGGATTTCTTCCCCCCCCTCCCCCCACTAAAGTTATTGATATCATACATATCATGCATATTTGTTTTAACTTGGTAAAAGATATGTTGAAATGCAGACATTGAGTTCCATTCAGTTCAGAAGATGCATCCAGTTGCCTACAGATAATTAACACAATATTAGTCTTTTCAATTTAGCAAAAGTAGAAGAGTGTCTTCAGTGTCAGAAGCTCTGGTTTACATGTTTGCACAAGGAAAAGAGTATAAAAATGCAGCTAAAATAACATCATTATTATCACTGTAATATTTGACAATAGTCATTGTAGAGCATCGTTCCAGAATCTGAGAATTCATAGGCCATTTGCAATCATTAAGGAGTGGAGGGTAATAAGACACCTGCTGGAGTTAAATACTGGGGAAGGATTTGCACCTGCCCAGGACAGAAAACAGCTCTGTGGAAGCAGTAGAGAGATAACTTTTCAGTCAAATTCTCATACTCTTGTATTCTAACCAGTATGACCCACCTTCCTTTCAAAACTGAACTGATGGGATGTCCTGGAGAGAAAGGGCTGTACTAGACTGTATTCTGCCAATACTGTATTTTCTCAGCCTGCCTCTAGAGAAATGGAAAACAAAACTTATTTGGGGAGTTTTGTAGGATATTTCTAATTTCATATCTTCTTCAGGACAAAAATAAAGACTTACATGATAGGAATTGAGATGCTGAGTTTAAAATACTCCAGGCCAGAAGTCCTGTTAAGAAGAACTACCAACATGAGAAAATGTTTGAAACTATTTTGAGCACAGTAGCTTCCCTATTTTACTTCTCCAAAACATCTAATTCCTTCTGTCCTCAAGCCTTATAAATTGTGGCCTTGGATCAAGCACAGCAGAATTGCAGATCTACTACCTTATGATCCCATAAAAAAATCAGCCCCCAAGACCCCCCCCAAAATGACTTTCTCACTCACCAAATTCCCTTTTCGATGGCAAAAGTAGATTATATTTAGCCCAGGTTCCATTAAAAATTGCCTGCCTTTAAACAAGGTGCTGGTTTTTATTCTTTCTGTCTTCAGTTATATAAGACTTCACTGCTGTCTTCACTATGATAACACTCCAACAGTCTAAAAAATACATTTCAGGTGTTCGACATGAAGGAGGTTGTGTGAGTTTAACCTTCCTTGGGATCCTTGTGAGCTTTTTGTATTTAATACTTGTTTTATCTGAAGCCTGTGGAGGTTCTAAAATATTAGAAGACACACTTTCTGAGAACTACCTTTCTAGTAGCCTGAAGATACAGCCTTGATGTTGGGCAACAAAGTTATTCTCTGTAATCCCCTTGATGTTGTAAATGAAAAAGAGGATGGAGCTAACATCATCTGAACTTTGGGCAAACCATTTGCTCAAAAGCACCATCAAAGAACCAAGCCCTGCCAAAAAGAGGGGGAAAAAAAAACTTAAAAAAAAAATTTCCCAAAGCATACACAAAATGAAATTGGTGCAAATTAACTTCATTGTATTTGGAGACCCATACAAAACAAAACCCACCACAGTCTATAAAGAAAAGTCAGAGAAGACAAGGATTGAAGTTGTAGCTTCACAGTAGCTATCTTTTAACAGCTTTCCTTTTTCCAACACTTTAACCTAAAAAAAACTTCCCATTGTTATGCCCCTATTCAACCTCCATTCGAAGTCATTCACTATGCATTAATTACCACTTTCTTCAATGCACCGGGAAGCTCCCAAACATGCTCCTGTTTTCAAAGAGGCACACTTCCATGGCTCAGCTTTTTATATGCAGAGCCTGCTGAATTTTTTTCCTCTGCAGACTTTGAGATTCCCCTAAATTTTGCATACTGTAACTGTTCAGAAAGGGAGGGGTGAAAAGACAAAAGGCAGATTTCATGCTTCCAGAACAGTTGTTTGCATCTCTTTCATTTTTCTTTCCAGCTGTGAGAGGCAGCAGAAGGTTCTTTAGCAGGTGTCCTGCCTGCCCTATGGTAATTTTTAACTTTCCTTTACTTTCTTTTATGTCTGTTGCATTTGTAGAGGTATTTTCTGTCCTCCTGCTTTATTGCTGTTTTTCCTTTCTTTTTTTTTTCCTTAAAAAAAATCTGAATTTCCCCTATTATGTCATTCTGTTCAGCTCTGAACTCAGATTATAAAAGTGAGCAGGGAATAAATGTTCAGAAGTCCCAATATATAAATTAAATCTCAGCTGTTTCCTATTCATTCCACAGACTTTCATCACTGCTAAAGCACACAAGTGCCACACAGACACAACTGACAACATGACAGACAAAACCATCTCTGATATCAAACCCCAGCATCCATATCCTAACATTAAATCATATAACCTCTCTCCTGTTAGCCTGTCCCAGCCTCTGCATATCAGTTGTTGTAATGGGCTGAGTGTCTGAATGAAATCAAGCATTCACGTAAGTCTTTGCAAGGTTACACAAAAAGAAGGTGTTGTTTAAATGATCAAAAAGTATATTTTTCTTTAAAGCAAAAGAAGTATTTTCCAGGGACAAGCTGGTTTTGATTCCCTGTACTGATTTTAGTTTTATTTGCAAAGCCTCTACCCTTATGACAACAGCAGTAAGATAAAGGAAATGGGAGACAATTAAATTAATCACAGAGAACTATGAACCTTTTGTAGAAATTCAAACACCTCCATGAGAGGGAGTTGTTTTTAGATTTGAAAGAAGAAACTCATTGCACAGCACAGGCCTATATGTTTCCCGTGCAATATCCTCCATTCTTAGTTTGCAAACATAAAACGTTCACCAACGCTCAAAACGCATTTTGATAAAAATCCCGCCGAATTTTTTGTAGACTGATTCTGCACATCTTAGTCTACAAGGCAAACAACAACAGATGATCTGAAGCTGAAAAAGAAGGACTGCTACTGATGTTATGAAGGCTAAAAGGTCAACAGCATTGTGGCCATGGTAGTTTGAATAATCACATCCCAGTGCAAACGCTCCTGTCCTCACCCTGTACAAAAGGCTTCATTCACTGAAAGTCACACAGGTGATTTTTAATAGATACTGATGCATTTTAATAATTTTCAGCATTGCTGCTACAGCCAGTAAGTATCGTAAGAACAACATAACATCTATTTCAATGATTGCAAGATAATGCCAAGAATTATCTTGTTTGACTATATTTATTTTATTCAATATAAAAATAAGCATCCAATATAGCATAGTGTCTATGCAACAAAAATATCTTCTTTTAAAGGGTAAAATTTTAAAAGGTACCTTCCTGCCATTTAAAGGCTAATATTAAAGAAAAATAAAAATTTTTTAAAATAGAGGAAGTAAAAGTGAACCTTTTTAACTGCATAGTTCTGAGATTATTAATTTAAAAATCACATCAACTTTCTAGTTTATTTTTATGACGTTTCACAATGGCAACCTGCTGCTTAAAAAAATGTTTCCTACCTTTTTCCTGCAGTGAAAGTAGCATCCAAGAAAGAATAAATCAGGAAGCAGGTGGCAAGAAAGGTCTCATAAGAGAAAAGTTGTCTTTTTCCTGAAGGGGAGGTAAAAAAAGGGGAAAAAAAAAAAAAAAAAAGGAAGCAAAAAAGGAAAGCTCTAGTTCAATCAACACAGTTCAAGTGCAAAGAAGCATCCATATAAGAAAATATTTCTATTATGGAAATACTTACAACTATTTTTAATAACTGCTTTTTAATGGTATCCTGATAGAAACATGGAGGGAAATTATTTATTATCTCGCTGATTATTTTTATAATAGTTGAATAGACACATTTCTAAAATAGCACATTTTCCTAAATAATTTAAGTGCATTTCAAAATTTAAGCCCCAGTCCTTGTACAGACAAATACTGGAGAATGCCTTATCCTTATCCGCTTTTCAAAGTATTCCCAAAAGTTTTCTTGTTAATTTGTTTCCCCTGCTACAAATGTGTGCTCACATCAAGTATGGGATATAGATTTGGAATCAGTAAAGCTGAGATGACACACTGCCCATGGTCCCCGTGCCCCTCCTGCAGGATCAGAGCAGGGGATGGACCCACATCCGTTCTGCACAGGAATCCAGGGACATCCCTCCCGACGGCAGCTGCCCGCAAGCACCTGTGAAAGCTGCAGGGCTAATCCCATAAAGACAGTTCAACGTGCAGGTCACAGCTTGCAAAATCACAATCTAGCTCTGTATCTCCTTCTATCAGACTATACAAATTCTATTTTATGGTGAGCCCCACAGATTTAAAATTGCACCAAGGACAGGCTTTTTGTTTCACAATTACACAGTAGTGAACACAATCGCTTTCTGATTCACAACCCAGGATTTCTGGATGCTACAGGAACGTAATTTGCATTTCATAATTCTAGGATGACTTCCACATCTGGGGAAATCCCTCAATTGCTGATTGACACACAGTGAGACACTGTACCAGGACAGGATCCACTATATGATCTAACTTCTCATATCTGGTCTCTCAGTATTATGAACTGACAGATAATTTGTACTGACTTAGAGGGATCCTCAGTTTGACATGGCGTGGTCATTCTGACACACCCGTGACCTGACTTTGCTGTTCACTGAGTGCATCTTACAACATTTAATTGCCTGGGAACGTCACTGTTATTGGGTGAACAAGAACTACTGAGCATGAGAGAGAAGAAACCCATGCAGTTACACCATGGGACTTTTTATGTCATTTGTTGTTACACATTCCCACAACAGCTCAACCCCCAACAAAAAATTGTTTACAAGAAACCCTGTCTAAGCTTCTGAGTATCAGTAAGCCATTCAATTTTACCACAGTTTCTGAATAGTTGAGATTCTTCCAGAGCCATGAAAACAACAATTTCAACCTCCATTTTAAAATGGCTTCCAGGTGTCCAGGAAAAGCTAGAAAACTCAGATGATCCCACAGACTATAATCAGAGTAGAGAGAAAAAGGCCATAAACTAACTATCTATTATTTTAAGCCATCACAGAGATACAGAGTCCCACTGCAGGATATTTTAGCACTTGGACTTGGCATTCCTGTAGGCAGCCGTGACTCACAGCCAGGAGGTGGAACTGAGGTGATTTCTGGTTGTGGGGTAGACACACACAGCAGACCATAACTGTGCTGAAAGAAATCTCCTGATTTCCTACAGTCCCAGAGCTCCTGCACAGGGCCAGGAGCTGGACTCGATGGTCCTGCTGGGTCCCTTCCAACTCAGCATATTCTGTGATTCCAAGGGCAAAGCTGGGTGCACACACTGAAGGGATCAGGACTGAATGCAAAGAACACACAAACTCAAAAGTCAATCATGCAAGTTACATGAAGCCCAAACTCCCTCTTTTCCACTCTCATTTTAACTGCAGTGTTTTTCTGACGATTTGTAGTCCTGAAGCGCTTTTCAAGTCAAGAAAACATGTAAGCAGAAACAATTTATGCTATTTAATTTCTTAAACTAAGCAAAACAAGAATGCATTCGTATTATAAAGACAAAGTGTGCATTCAAAAAATAAGTGTGGGAAACCCCCTCTTATGAGAAACAAGACAATATATACAGACAAAAGGTTTTCTGGAAGTCTTTTCCTATTATTTTCCACTAATGTACACTTCCACAAGTTACAGAGGGCCATAGAATACACTTCAGGCTGCATGGAGCAAGTGCCTTTCATGAAGAGGTATCAAAAGACCTATTAAAATTGAACATGTAACTAATTTCAAAAATAGATCTATATTTCATTCATGTTTTGGTATGGAAAGTAAAACAGCTTCTGCTGTTTTCATTACATTATTGAATTTAAAGAGAGGGGTAATTAGGGAATGCCATGAATCTCCTTGTGCATTTGGTTACAAATAAATTTAAAATAATAAAACAAGTAAATGGGAAAATCTGGTGCCTTATGTAGTGCCACAACAGCCCTGTACTACAGCTGTCCTGGAGGACTGTCTCTATCAATCTCCACCCAAAAGCACTGCTGGATATTTTGGCTATTTGCTACCACTCAACAAGAAACACTGTTGGGTAGTAGTGAAGAGCCAAAATATCCAATAACCCAGCTAGGACAGTGGCAGTTTCTGAGGAATGAAAGCTAGATTATTTGGGTTACAAATCTTCAGTGTGCACAGAGAAGAAAAATTGATTTTAAAAACTGCCTTATCACCTTTTATAACTAATTATCACCTTTTATAAAGACCCTTTCTTCCTCCAGGTACACTGTGACCATTCCCTTTCTCTCCAATCCTTTTAAACCAGCTGTTTCTGGAGGACACAAGGTCTGGTTTTCTGCTGAAGTGAACTTCCAGACTCTTGCCTGTGTTTTATGGACACAGGCCATCATTGTAGAATCGAGAAAAGGTCCCTTTATAAATTATCAAGCAGAATTTTTGTACTGGAAGATCAAGAAAATCTTGAAGTTTCTTCTTCAGATGACAACATTTGCAATTTCCACCTGAACCACTGCAGTTGCTGATCATCTCCGTGAGCACTATGCACAAAAAGGAGTTGGCTTCTGACCCCTGGGCCTCCCATGCAGCACTTAAGCTAACAGCATTATACTTGGCAATTCTTAGGGGTGGTGTTTGTTTGCTACTTCCCCTCTGAATTGCTGCTGTTTGCTTTGCTGAAACCTTTTTTTGAATGCTGTTGTAGTGCATGCAGATGGTGATGTAGGCGTTTACACACACAGTGACACGATTCAGACATCCATTACTTGCTAATGATCATGACAAATATTAACAGCATTGCTGCACAACATTTCTATGCATTTATTTACAGCTATAAAACAAAAAGGCAAGGACTAAAAAAACAAGTATGGATCATAAAGAGAGAAACACAAGTAAATTTGTTCACTGTACTGTTGTAGATAATTCACAAGACTGGAAGCTAAGAGACTTGAGGGTAGAGCTCTGCTGCTGAACTTTTATTCATGTTTCATTTAAACCCACCAGCACTGACCTGAACTAAAAGTACCAAAGCTGCAGGGAAGGTAATTTTCAAGGCTAGGAATTGTAAATCCTTACATCGTTCCACTGAATCAGCCCCTTCAGCCTCTCAAACTGGAAAGCCTTCGGGGCAGGCACTCTCAAACTACCATTTTACTGTCCAGCACAAAGCAATCTGATATTTCTCTTTCTTGGTCCTTCAGTATATTTAAATATACCATTTTCAGTGTTGATATTTTAAAAAAAAATAACCTTGAGAGGAGTACCTTAACTGTGAGTGCATTATCACTTCTTTCCAGCTTAAATACTTACGTGGCAGTTTGTACATTAGCATTTCAGGTCAAGAGTGTGTTTATGAAGCAAAACTCTGATGTCCCCATTTGCTGTGCTTTAGTTCCCAACACATTGACCGTAGTGCACACAAACTTTCTTTCACATGAGACTGAACTGGAAGAGGGGTCCATGATTACTCCCAATTCCATTTTTAATTCCTTGTGCTGAATCATCACACTGTCCATGGATAGTCAGATAAATATGGCAAGACTAGAGGGTGTTTTGAACAAAGTCTACCCCTAAATCCGCAGTGTGGATGTCAGGTCCCCAGCACCAAATACCCTCATATTGCTGTGGTGGATACAAGCTGTAACCTGGATTTCACAGGTATTCACCCAGGTACTCGTGAATCCCCTTAGAACAAGTGAGCTACAATTGCCCCTCGGCATAGAGACAGGAAAGAAGGCAAATGTGCTGAAGACTCGCTCATTGTTATGAAGGAAACCATGAACTTTTACCTTTTTTTAAATCTTCTTTACAAATTCTCACTTTACAATCATGCCTACAAGCTTTTTTAAGCAATTAACTCAAATAAGAACCAAGTAAACCACTCAAATGCAAGTAAACCACAACATTTAAACTGGGGTGGAGGGGAGTTTGAATGCCATGTCTGTATCTTTAACAGACCTTTTCATCTTGTACTACCCACCTTCAGTACTTTCAGAACTATAGCATCCCCATCACCACAGGATCTCAATTTTCTTCAGTATTTAGCATATATCTCTTTTCATATGAAACAGGATAGTGAACTATTCCCCCCACTTTTTTTTTTTTTTTTTTTTTTTACAGAAAAGAAACAGACACAAAGATGAATTTACATGACCGAAGTTCATGTGACATTTGGTGACAAGGTAGGAATTCAGTCCTAATATCTGCAATTAACAACCATTCTATTCCATATAACTTGTAGTTTTCAGGCTTAATTTCTGCCACAGGCCTTAGGTATTTAAGTGTCAAGCTGTTTACACAACAAATGCATTGATTTTTTAATACCTGCTTTCTGTTGCTACTGAGCTATTGCATTTTATTTCATGCTATATTATTTGAAACATCTGCACAACACACAAAATGTTCTATAAATCTCAGTGCACATTTAGATAGCAAAAGACCCTCAGCATCTACATAGATGTAAATCTGTTACTGTGGTCAATTACACGAGCATTAAGAGAATTGAGAGTAAACACTCATCTAGTGTTAATTGCAACTGATTAAGGAGTAGCCGGCATCAACAAACCCTGAGCCTGACTGTGCTAATTGTGTGCTTATTTCCACCTGTAACCCATTGCTACTCTTTCCATCATTAAAGAGGAAAACTCCCTGAATAAATGAGAACAATTTCCATGCCCTGAGTTAGAAGAGACAATGAGGTGAGCACTGTATGCCACAAGCTTAGCCAAACACTAAAAAAGCTTTTAGAGCATTATGGGAAAAGGCACCATGAAATATTGATCACAGAGAATGGCCATACAGATTGATCCTTGTGACGTGTAGTCACTGTCCTCTGTCAAAAATCAGGACCACTTAACTCAGGGATATTAAGTGTTTCTGTTCTAGCTCAAAAAGGCAAGTGAAGCCTCTCACTTTTGGAGCTAAAGGATTTAAAAATTGCTCTAAAATCCTGTGTCAAAAATAAACCAAAACCAGAAACATATGTCCTATGTGATCTGGTTATATTTTGTGGGAGTTGAAACTATCACTCCTGGTTGTTTATGTGGTCTGAAAGACAAAATGGTACCTAAACCATCAGTTAAACTAGCCTGCTGAGAGAAGGGCTGGACAGACCAGTTTTTCCTACAGCTGGTTTAATAACCAGATTTTGTTGTTACAGCTCAGATAATCAATAGCAATATGGAGTGTGTATCATGCCACTTCAGTTTTCAAGTCCAGTTTTGAGAAGAATCAGATCTCTTGAATGGCAAAAGATATCGTGTTGTGGGATAAAGCCTGTACAGCACAGACTATAGAATTTTATCCAGTGAATCCTATACTGAGCCAACAAATATCTGGATTGCACATCTTCCCCAGGTGGAAAATCCAAGCTTTCTCTTGGGAGTTTATGCCAGCAGTTAACTGTCCATGCTACTAAAAAACACAAACCTTGTTCCTGACATATGTACGTGTCCCACTACAACTGTTTTCTGTTGACTCTTGTAACATTCCTTGCTAAATAGTCCAAATGTGAAACATTCCCAGAACATTAACAATTACTTGGACTACAAACAAGGGGCTGCTGCTTTTACCTGTCTGACACACTTTTTGTATGACCTGCACATTATAAAGTCTTAGAAACAGTTGCACTACAACTCCAGAGAAATTCTTTCAGCCAAGCTCTAACTTGCAGTTCTCCCTCCAAAAGGTGAGTACACATCCAATTGCATCTCAATCTTCTTCCCAATAAGCTAAACAGATGGTATCCTGAGGCCAGGGAATTTTTGGTAGCATTTTTTTCCTGTCTCTGCAAAACAGTTTTATCACTTTATTTGTAAACAATTGATTAGGGGGGAACTGCATGCCCTCTTTTAGTTTCAGGGGGGTTTTTGTTTGTTTGTTTTTGGGTTTTTTTTGGTTTTGTTTGTTTGTTTGGGGTTTTTTTGAGCTTTATATCTGTTCTGTTTGTATCTATTTGTTGAAACCTCTATATTGAAAAGATTAATTTACTCAGCATTCCAGCATCAGTAAAAGTTCTTTTCTTTGTGCATAAAGAGATACCTCCTCTATCCCCTGCCATCAACCTCAGCTTCTTAGAAGACTTTTTTTGTCCAAATGTGACTGCAATCCATGAACATGCATTCAAATAAAACATGTTTAAATATTTTTTCTTCACACATTTTTGTTGGTTCTCATTTAAAGTAAAAGAAAACTCTTGAGTATTTTCTAGTTGCCCTTGGATGATATTTTTTTTCTTTACAGGTTATTTAACATGAAGGTTTCTTCACAATCTAATCTGCTTTGTATTGCTTTCAAGACATGATGGCTGGATTGTCTGTTCAGAAAACCAATTGGTTTACTGAAACAAAAGACTGTAATTTCCACATTTTCCAGTACGGCAGTTTAACTCCTCCTTTGTCTGTTAAACTGTATGAGTCCAACCGAATTAAATGGAACAACTAGTCAGACCTGCAGTGACATAAAATATAGAACAAGTCATTTATGTCACCAGTGCTTAACTCCAGAGAAACTTTGCAGAAAAGATACCATGCCGACCAGTATTTAAACCATAAAATCCCCTTCGTTAAATCTTTGACTCAAAATTAGGTTACCACTTACCCATCAGTGCAACCCTTCCCCAGAATCTAACATTCTGAGGATAACACAGTGCTGTTTTCCTGTTTGTACCTCAGTAACACAATTATTTGCCTGCTGTTTCCAGTCTCCAGTTGAGAACTGAGAGTGTGCTAGATTTGTGATAGTTATTTGTACAAAACTTGAATAATTCAGTAGTACTTATGGGACATCTGAAAACCACAACAAAAGAAAATGTGTCCTTGGAGACCGAAAGACTCACTGGCATCTCAACAATTCTCCAAGGACTAAAATCTGTGCCTTGGTATTTTTCCTGGAGGGCTATATTTGAATTCATGACAAAACCCAACATGTGCAAAAAACCCCATCAAATATACAGGATGAACAAATCCTGATATTGTCAGGTCCCACAAGCACAGAATGCTGCTCGTACCATTGCTGGCCAAGGCCATGTTCCCTTTGCAACAGCCCACATAAAGCCACTGAAGTATGTGCCAGGTACTTTTTGTTCATTTTAGAGCTAGATGTAAAGGTCAGAACTGGGAAAAGAAATTTCCAACTTAAAAAAAAAATCTCATTAAAATTGTTTCTGTTCTTTTGTTGTTGTTTTTTTTTTTTTACTCAGTTCCCCAGCTCTCCTACAAACAGCACTTTTCAGCCAGGGCAATCACTTAATAATAAGTCTGTAATGAAAGCCACAAGCAGCACTTAGATCCTTGCAGTAACCAACAAAGAGCTTGGGGAATCACCAGGAATTACAGCTATCCAAAATCCCTTCATCTTTGCTATCTCAGAGTACCCACTCAGGTTAGTCCAACAGAGGCCTGCCGCCTGTTTTGTTTGAGGAAGAAGCCTGGTAAAGCTGTCCCTTTTCCATCATAAACTAAACTTTGCCATGGAATGGTATATTCTAAATTCACTACCTGTTTCTAAATACGCAAAACAGCTTGTTACACAATTTATAGAAAGCTCTAACACATACATTTCCTGATTGCTCGTCAGATATCATGTCTCTGAAATTCTAGTTCTGCAGGAAATGAGGGAAAGGACTAGGAATGTACAGGTCCAAAACTGTATGTCCTCGCTGAGCCTTGTCTCTCTGCCTCAGTCTTCTCCCAAGTCAGCCTCCAGGGAAATTCCCTAAGAGCCTGTTAGGTAAAGACCGTGCCAGGGGCGTGGGGCCAAGGATGCCAGGCACACAGGGTTGTTCTGTTTGCTACTGCTTATTCCCTATCCAGGAGTTCCTGAGGCTTTTACAGAAAAGGTCACCGCTCTTGGGAAATGCCATCAACAAATTATACCTACAAAAGGCTGGTGTAGCACTATTGATGTTACAAAGAGGTGAGAAGTACTCAAAATATGAATTGGATTCAGGGGCTTAAGGGCTATTTCCCCATAGCAATGAAAATTTTTATTTAAATCTCCTCAGAGGTAGAGACTGAAAGCCACTGGCTACAAGCAAATACTCCTAAGTGCACACACATACACACATTTATTTTCACATGGGCCACAAGTATGAAAGAAGTACCCTCAGCTTTGCATGATTCCATCTGCTGAGAGACTCTAGTAAATCCATTTTACCATAGTTCTTCTATGCAAAATGAGAATTAACATTCCCTCACAGGAGGGTGTTTTGTTTTTCACAGATTTAGTTGTTCAGGGGTGATATTGTATATGTTAAACGGATCTAAAAGAATGCAAATGTACTTAAAAGTCTGAATTTGTGTAATACTGAAGAGCTTCCATGAAATGGGGCCAAACTCAAATTCATACCTTGGAACTGGGTTGGGATTTGTCATGAACAAAGTAGCTGTGTTTTCTAGTGAATTCTGGGTGGGTCAGTTCCCTGCCAAGGTTGCTACACTGAATTCCTCTTGACACAGAGGAATTCAGATCCACAAGCTCTTCTCTTGCCAGCTGGAGTGACCCTGGCCTGCAAGAAAAAGATGCTGAACTGGGCCAGCATCAGCAGGGTTTAGTGGCCAAAGAAAATTTCAGCTCATTCCTCTCCTGGTAGGGATTTCTGTATCTATCATTTCAGTCACTTAACTCTTCTAGTTGTGAGTCTCTGCTGTGAACAATAATACCTACTTAAGTTGATTTGTTCATTAGTGTTTCACACTTTCATTTAGCTGAGAGGAAAAGAGGAGGGACAAGTGGGTGGAAAGGAGAGTAAAATTAACTCTTCCCCCTCCCCCAACCCTACTACTTATCTCCACCTGAGCAATGCCTGAGAGAGGCACAAATATACCACACAGACATTCACAATGCCTGGGAACCTTGAACAATGTCCCTTTCTGAGCGGTGACATCTCTGCACAAGCAGTCAAGCTCCACTTCTCCTGTCGGAAAAAGCTGATATTCCCCTCACTCAGTACTCAAATGAAACAAGTCAATTATTTGTGTGAGCCCCACAGAAACATCTCCACAACCCTCTCCAGGACCCTCAGGCCAACCCTTGACACAGGAGTGTAATCATACAGCACCGGAATCAATTACACTTTTGGAGAGAGGGGTGGAAAAAATGACTTTGCAGGCCCACCGCAAATTGCTAAGGCTGTCCTCTGGCTCTCGCACGGCTCGAATCCAGGAAGTGCCTCTCAGCTCAATTTTCAATTATGTTCTCATCACAATTTACAACAGACAGTGTGTAATTTATGGCAATTACCTCTTCTGACATCCCCCTTTAAAAATTTCAGATAAAGAGACAGACAAAACCTGAAAGTGAGCCAAGCTCACCTGGCCTGCCTGCTGTACTAAGTTGACATTATGGGGAGAAAAAGGTATGTCTGACAAGGCTGTGAAGGAGATACTTTACAGAGTCGTGAATGCGTGCTGACAACTAAATCAAGCAGAAGAGGAACATAATTGTTGTGGATGCATTCCTTTATTTGTTAATGCATATATACAATATCATAACAACTGAACACTGTGTAAGGGGGTAATAGGGAACACAGTCTGTCATTGTGGGTAAAAAACCTGTGAAAAAAATTACTATAAAGTCATCCCAGCTCATTTGGTTTATACTTCCTCCCCTAGCAAGATAAGCATGTCATAATAGAAAGAGCAAAAACCCTAAAATAGTGTAAGAATTTCTGAGAGAAAAGCCAAGTATTTTAAAGAACGACAAGCAATCATTTTGCTTTCTGTGACCTAAAATATTTTAATATTTTTCAGGTATTATGCAGGTATCTTTGCATTAACAAAGACTTATTGTGGTATTTTTCATTTTCCAAGATCTGAAAGTAAAAGTGAAAAACCCTGTGAAGCAAAAGTAATGTAATTTCTGGAATGAAATCTAGAGATGGTAACAAATATTTTGACAGTCCTACATCTTCATTCTACAAGAATACCTAAAAAAATTGGATCAATTTCACAGCAATTTCATTATTGTTACAGATTTTTCCCTTTTTTTTTGACTGAGTGAAAACTTCCTATATTTGTATTTTCAAAATAAAGTATTTTATCTGTCTTGTTTACTTCAAAAGATTAAAGAAAAAAGTTTTAATTGAAAAATGTTTTTCCCACAAGGTTTCTTCATCAGGAGTTTTAAACTGGGGAATTTAAAAAGTCAAACTGAAATCTTAAGATCACCTGTGAAAGAGAGGCACCAGGAAAGGCTCTGACCCACTGAAACCTCTGGGAGTTGTGCTGCCAACTTCAGCTGAGCAAAGTTTATACATATCCCCGTCACAGAATGATGGAATAAGATGAGTTGGGACAAACCTACCAGGATCATTGAGTCCAACTCCTGGCCCTGCACAGGACAACCACAAGAATCTCACCATGTGCCTGAAAGTGTTGTCCAAACACTTGTGAACTATAAGCTCTCATATACATACAAATTAAAGATCATTTTAAATGTTCAAGATGACATCTATTTAAACTGAAAACTGTTTTGTGCTGTAAGATACATCTGAATTTGCAAGCAAAACCCTGAGCTACAGATGGTGCTACAGAATTTCTCCTCAATTCCCTGGCAGGAAAAAAAAATAAATGCTTCTCAGATATTCATCAAGAACCACAAGGACTACTATCTTTCCTGGTGGAAGCTGTCTCCTAGTATTTTCAGAGGTCAGACTTCTGTGAAAACATCAGTAAAACACCTTTAGTAATCCACTGCTTGATTTTAACCACTACTGATTTTAGAGCACAATGTTTATTAAATGACACAGCCTGAATCACATATCTCAAGTAAACTATGAATGGTTTCATAGTGAGTGAGCAAGCACTTAGAGAAAATGCATCTTGTAGTGTAGAGCTGATGTTTCATAACAGAGAATTCCCCATGTATGTAAGCACAGGTCACAAAGGGCATATGGGAAAACAAACCAATGATGCACAAAGTTGTGGGCATCTGTTTAGCCTTCAAGATCAGACCAGCAGTCCAGCTGAGAACAGCATCTGGATCTCCTAGCTGAGTATCCCCTTTATTGGTAGGGAGTACAGAGAAATAGTTACAGAATATGCCACATTAATTACAAAAATGCAGGTAGTTACTAGCAGAAAAGAAGGAAACTGGTGGGATTTTCCAAACTGGGGAAACTCCAGCAAACAGATCACAAATGGAACAAAACAGCTTTAGCTCCAAGGTAACACATTCCTAGTGGTATCGCTTGAAAAGCGTAATAAGGGCCTGCACGCTCCCATCTGTTCGTGGGCTCAGGATAAAGTCTACGAGGTTTACAGAAAACCTGCACAATCCAGCACTGTTTTACAAGAGGGACTATGAGGGCTTTGAGGGAGGTGAGGTTAAACCTGGGTGAGGATGACTGGTGGGCTAACGGGGACTTTTCTGAGGTTCTGCTGTAACCAAACAACTCCTATCTCCCTTGTGAGTCAACACTGAAGAAAACCATCCACTTAATCCTTTTCATTAGGCTTCAATATCAGCAGAGAATCTCATGAGATGTTGTGGATAAACACATAAATTTTGCAACAATGAATGAGAGGCACAGGTCAGGTTGCAAACAGGTGGACTTCATCACTTCTGAGTAATAACACATCTTCACATCTCCTGTCTACCAAACAATGCCATCACAGAGGTAATTTCCTGCTGTAGTGGAAGCCTATTCCTGTTGTTGCCTCCTGGTAGCCCCACAACCCACATTCAGGAAACACCACAGAGAGAGCAAAGTTGAGGAACACTGCTGTGACAGCACAAGTCTGCTTCCCATGGGAAAAGTAAAAATAAGCTCATGTTTTAGCTGAATTGTTTTCAAAACAGACAGTCAGAGTTCCATCTAATCAGCCCTAGGGGGAAGATGACTGTGGCCAATCATGTGAGAGTCCATTTTGTATATAAAAACTGAATTTAATAAATAAATTAACCTCTTTTGCCATTTAATCTCGACCTCTTCTTGTTTCGACATTGGCTCAACAGCGACACACTGCATACAAAAGTTTGGTAGTTTTCCTCCTACCTAAGGAGTTCATAGTGGGTGATGGGTATATTCTCTTCATGCAAGATCTTGCAGTTGAACTTGCTCTGCCCAAGTCAGTGTAAGCTCTGAGTTCTTGCATGATCAAACACGGCTAAAGCCATGCTCCTCAGTCCTCAATCAGACCAAACATTTAGAATCTCTTCTCTTCTTCTATCTACAAGGTTAACAGTGAAAACCTGAATCTTAAAAACTCAGGAGTCTGAGTTATCAATTAGTGATCTGAAGAAATAAGCCCACCTCTGCTAAAAGATACAAGAAAGAGAACAGACCGCAGGTACATTTTAATGCTTCTCCTTGGATAACAGTCAAGTAAAAATATTTTATGAAAACTCACAGATAAGGGCAAACACAACAGCAATTTCACACTAAATGCATTTTCCTTGGAAAAGCCAGGAGAACCAAAGTCCACTACAACAGAAAGTAAGGGGGTACATGCCAGTAAACAAAGTACTTCCTGAAGATTTGGGAATGAAAAAACCCAACTATATCTAGTTTTGGCTTGCTGACAACAGCAGCAGTGATTGTAACATAGAATCAGGGTAGCCAAAAACACAGGCAGGCTACTCTCATGTGTGAATCAAATGTTTCTTTCTAGAAAAGGACTGTTCCATGAAACAGACATTCTGTTTAGGTGGAAAGAGGTTTAGGAGCAGCGTTAGCTGCATGTTCCAATAATCAACCAGCACAGCATGATCCAGAGATCTGGACTGGAGCCTTGGGGTATGACAATAATATAAATAATCAATGACAACAACATACTTTGGATATAGACATGTGGAACCTCATCCACAGCTCACCAAAATCAATGGAAAGATCCCCATTGCCTTGGGCAATTTATGGGAACCAGAGGTATCAGCCCTTGTTTGAGTTCTACCTCACCACTTGTTATTTATTACACAACACATTTTCCATATCTTCTCACCATAAAATATTAAGAGTGTGTACTCCATGCACCTCAGGCTTCCAAAATCAGCAATTACAAGACTTTTGTTTCCTTTTTAAAATATCAATAAAGATAATATTCAATAAAATTATTATTTTAGCACTAAAATAAGACCATAGCACATGTGAACAACAAAAGTTATAAGTGCAATTAATATGAAACAGAAGTCCCTTTCCAAGATGACCAGCAAGAATTTTCTGATTAATGGAGAGGATTGGGGATAAGAAGTATAAAGCACACCTTCAATACCTTGAAGCATCAACAGCTCCCTAAAACACAGCATAACTTCAAGTGGAGTCATCAGACCAACAGAAATTAAGTACTCTCCCTTTTTAGTAATATGATTTGAATTTCTATTTCTAGTTGGCAGTAAATTATCAGCCTCTAAGTGGGATGACAAAAGAAAGTTTAGCAATTGCTGATGTGGATATATTTTAATCTAATACATTTCAGGTATATGAGATTTCACGTTAATAGAAATGAACATTCTTCACAGAGACAATTTAATCTAGACTCAGCTCTGGTTCTGTTGCATGTAGGCTAAATTCTGATGTCAACAGGGAAAAGCTCAGAGCACATCAAATCACAGTCTTCAGGTCTGAGAGTCCAGCTGCAGAAATGCATAGTTTAGAGGTTTTGTTGTTCCTTACACCTTTTCGTTACTGACTAGTTTGCCTTGCACTCAAAGCGAAACAGGAAAGGAAGCAGATGCAAAATAAGAACTTTGAAACCTATCATCCCATAAAATCAGAAGAAATTTGGTAGATATTTGTAGTCCAATTACTAGCAAGAAGAAGGAGCAAAAAAAAAAAGTCGGAATTCAAAACTTTTAATTGTCCTGAACTAGAGGAGGAGAAAGAGAAAAGAAAAAACAAAGTCACCAGGCCTTTACCTTGGAAGCTCGCAGGCCTTGCTGCAGCCTAACTCAATAATTACATTGTACTGCCAGCAACAATTCAATTTTTTTTTTCTTGCCTGAGGGTTCCAACACATTTGCACCATAGGGAAGCCTTTTCTCTTTACATCTCAAAACTCTACCACAAACTCTTCCTTTATTCATAACAGCCAGATCCCCAGCTGAGATAGGCACTTTTGTATTGCTCTAGATGACAGTTTTCTGTGTTCTTTCCAAGCTCAGGGGGTTTAATAAACATATCTGGCAATCTTTCGATAGCTGGAGGGCCTGGGATGACACTGTGTGCAAACAATATGCTCTCACTGCTAGGGAAACAAGTTTATTCAATTCAATTAATAGATTACAGTCAAGACACTTGTTATCCTGCAATGAAAAATAGGAAAAGAACTATGAGACTTAAGGTAGGTCGCAGGATTACCACCTGGCAGCAAAGCAAGCCAGGCAAAATAAGACAAAAAACCCACTTGTTGTACATTGCCGGGTTTTTGGGGGAGTTGGGTTTTGGGGATTTTTTGCCCTATAAACAGTGGCGCAGGCTGGTGGTCTCAGTTCAGAGCTGTCTTTTAGCTAATTTTAAGAGGACCTTGGCCCTCTGAACATGCAGAGTGTTGGGTGCAGCACTATCAAAATATAGCTCTCTTTCCTCCTGCAAAATGGGGATATTCCTTTTCATTTACCTAAAAACAAGGGGTGTTTTTCATTACACATGAGCAATAATTCTTGCTTTCTGAAACTGCACTGTTTACAAGCCAACTACAGCAGCTAGAATTTGGTTCCACATTTCAAAGAAATTGAAGTAAAATTCTATTCTGAATTTAAACTCTATTCAAACCAAAGCATTTTCTTAACATAAACAATTTGTGGATTACAAATTTGCTTCTATAAGAAATATTTCCAATGCAATCACACTGGTCAAAATAAGGGAAACACTCATGTTTTCTTGAAGTTAAATATTCCAGCAGCTGGTGGTCTTGTACCTTGTACCCCCTCCTTTAAATATGGATCTGCAACAACTTGTCCTTTCTGAAATGTTCTCAGAACAAGTATAAACTTGTAGAAGTTACCACAGAAGAAAATCTAATTTAACTACCAAAGTGACAGGTAAGGGTAAGTTTGCCTGAAGGATATTTTGTGGTTAAGACACATACAGGAGGTAGAAACTTATTTCATACTATAGACCTGAATAAGTAACCCAATATCCAAGTGCCTCAATTCTTATATGTAAAAAGGGTTAAACCCCATTCTTTTGTCTGGTTTTCCTATTCTCCTTGGCAGCAGGGGCTGTATCTGGCCATGCCTTCTCTGGGCAATGGCTGCCCAAGTGGTACTGAGGTCCTCAGCTACCAGTCAAACTCCAGCTCAGTTCAAGGGCATAAATAATAACCACTACTTAAGCAATTCTGCTCCTATTTCAGTTGACAGAGACATCATTTGTTCTTCAAAGTATTGGTACTATTAAAAAAAAAAAAAAAAAGGTTAAAATGAATTAAAAATAACATAACATAATAAATAAAATCACAAAACTAGCATTGATGCTGGCAATCCAACAATCTGCATAATATGCCACTAGTGACAAGAAGATGGATAAATTATGAGAAAAGGACTTGTATTTGGAGATGAGAATATCCCAGAAGACTGATCAGCTCTCCTAGAGATAGTCTTGTGAATGTGATATTTGACATAAAAATCACCTTTCTGTAGCTGGGCTCACCCATGAACCTCTCCAGCATCTGAATCCCAGAAGGGGCTCGCTCGGAGTCAGATGTGCGTTATTGCTGCTGTGCAAGCCAGGGAAGGACGGGAGAGCTTGCAGGTCCTGGCAGGAGCAAAGAACTTTCCCATTAAATCACTTCTGCTCTGCAGCAGCTCTCAGTGTCCATCAAGTCACAGAGCCAGGGGCTACACACTTGATGCCACTCCAGCCCATCTTTGCCCTGAATAGTTCTGTCCTCACGGCCTTGAAACAGAAAGGTCAGTGACTCAAGGCTCAGTCAACAGGTTAGTTCTGACACTCTAACCCACATGTCTTCTATGATTTAAATATGGAGTTTTCAATTGAATAAATGCTTGAAAACCACAAAGTCTTTCACTGGGATTCCTGACTCTTTAAGAACCGGGTCACAGTAATTAGTACAGTTGAGTGAAGAATCAAAAATTAATTATTTATTTACCTAACAGAGGTGGTTCCTTTTTTCTTAGATTAGCCAGGAGGTCATGATGAATTTCCTTGGACTTCAAGCAGTACAGAAAATGTCTCAATGTGTCTATTCTGTGGCCAGCTCAGGAAATTCCAACATTTCAGCTGAGTTTCAGTGTGCAGCTTAATCTCATTATATCATTGCTCATTTACAACTGAAAAATACTAGAGTGCTACTATGACTTCATGTAAATTTTAAATTCAATTGCTAAAAAATTCCAAGCCAAAAGTATTTTAACCCATACAGTCCAACTGTTTGAGTATTTGCAAAACTCAAAACCACACATCTTTGGAAAATGTTTAAGTTCTGAACAAAATACAGTGTTCTTACATTACTGATTTATCTGTTATGATTATTGCATTGAACACACTGGGAACTGGCCTGTATCCAAAGCAGTAACATTCCTCCACAGTTTTAAGTTCTTTTTACTAATGAAGAAAAGGCCTATGGAATTAATAGGGATGTGAAATCAGTCAGAATGAAACTTCTATGTTTTCCTTCAAACTCCAGCAGAGATTTCTCTGAAGATCCATAGAGTCTAATAGGCAGTTTAATGCTTCCAGCTAAAGTTTACTCATTGGGTTACTATTTTTACAAAGCATACAGAGAAGGGGAAAAGAAAAAGAGGTGGGGAATAATCAAAACTACCCTGGCTATCACTGGTTTTGTTCCAATTGTCTTGGTAGGAATCTGATCCTGAAGTAAAATACAAAATTAAAAAGGTTTTCAGCCAGTTTTCTTGCCTCATTCTTTAAGCACATGCTTTCATTTTATAGAGTAGATCCTGCTGATTTTACAGGGAAAGCTTGAACATTTTTCCAAGATTGTAATTCATTTCTTACAAGGGTAAGGAAGTGGCATTTATTCTTTTGCTATATGAAATACAGCAAATAAGTGAATCTCTATTCTTTAATTCCTGCATAAAACTCAAATTCTGGTTCCACTTCAGTCAGTAATAAACAGTAATTAACTTTTAACAGGCAAGGATCAGCACTGAAATATTAAAGTATGTGCTACAACAGAGGAAAGCTGAAAAATATTATACACCACAGAGCAGAAAACTAGGCAGAGAAATATATGCACAAATACAATTCACATTCTGATTTTCCCTTCACTTTCAAGTGCACATTTGTTTGTTTTATGAGAATTTGCTAGCTACAACAAAAGTTCTATTGAAAATCCTGATGTTCTGATGTGCTAAGGAAAAGAAAGCCTCATTTCTTTAAAGACAAAAATCTGCGTATAGCAATTAATCTTAACGTTCGTAAGAAAACAAATGTCAAACTTTAATTTTAGGTCTTTTAAGAAATACTAAACAGTATGTTGCTTGAACGAATGAGTCTAATCTCTACTACTTACCTACTTGGGGTGGGTGTCTGTTCTCAGAACAAACACTCCCTGAACTCAGTGTACACGGTGCTTGAGGAACCACTCGGCAACTTGGAACTACGTATTTGAAAATAGTTTGTATCTGTAACTGCTATTAAATGAAAATCAGTACATCGCTGGTTGGGCAGCTGCTAAGATTTTATAATCACACAATAGAGAGGATTAAATACTTGTAAAGACTGCATTAGACTAAATTCTGTGCTCAGTTGCAATTGTACAACCTTAGGATATCAATGGGGTTCCACATTTGCAAATGATGAGGGGTTGGTCAATTCCTTTAAAAAAAAAAAAAAAAAAAACCTCAAGAAAGTTCAGTTTGAGAGAAAATGATTGTGCTTCTCCCTCTACTGTTCTGCATCTCATAGCTAACATCTGGTGAAAATTAAGAAGCAGTTTTCCCCCCTTCCCCCTCACCCCCCAATCAAACAAAAAACCCCACAATACAAAACCCCGCATATATATCTGATGTATTTTATACATATTCATCCTCATAACTTGACAGATGGGAGGAATCTTGCAGTCATTTCTGAAAGCAGACAAAAGGCCGTTGGTTCTGCTCCACATGATGATTTGTGAAGACAGAATATCACCCGCTTCCGTTGATGATTATATAGCTCTATCCATCTGTCTGCCACTGGAGGTTGTGAGAGTGAGATACAGCTCACACCGTCTTCATAAACAAAAGTAGACTGTGCTGTCAGTAGTCAGACACGCCAACTAATTGGAGCTGTCGACAGACACAATATTCTGTGTCAACAGCTCTGGTAACAGTTTGAAACAGCAATGATATGTTGGGTGATGGTGAGGATGACACATATGTCTCTAATAGCATGCTAGAAATCTGACATAACTAGAAAAGAATTACTAAAATGTAATTCCCAGCCTCCAGTTCTGCTGTTCAGACTTCCCAGTCAGCACAGAGAGGAAAGAGATGCTTGTGTGTGTTCATGTTCTCGTGCTTGTACTTGTACACATCTTCTTCTGTATCACTTCATATGCTGACAGCTTAATTTGATGCTCATAATGCCTAACTTAAAAACTAAGCTTTGTGCTGAATTTCAAGGAATTCATCAAAATTCCTGCACAAATTTAAAATTAAATGAGGAGGCACCATTTCCACCACTTTCTTATGAACTGGAAACAAAATAAAACAGGTCCAACAACAGCCATGCTAAATGGACAGCTCTGACTGCATCTATGCAGGAAAGAGTGCTATCTTACTGAAAAGTGGTTTGGTGGATGCATCCAAACGATAGATTGTCGTCTAACCTTGCCAAGATTGATGAATATTCTTCATTTTAAATTGAAGTCCAAGGACAAGGAATAAATATTTGCAGGATTAGGGCCTCAGTTTCTCTTTAGCAGAAAACACTTCACCATCATCCCTCCTTTAGGATTTGAAAGCAGAAAGAAATCAGTGTAAAAGTAAACAAAGTACTAGGGAAAGAGCAAGTAGAGGTTTGCTCTACTCACATATATGCTTAGCTTGCACGTTTATCTGTCTCCTCCCTTGCCAAATGCAGTGCAGCATTGGGCAGACTAGGCTACATAACTACGTAATACGCTAGTTTGCAAAAATACTTTTTTTTTTCTCCAAAGAATTAAACAAATATACAAATATCACAGCAACTGTGGTAGTAAAATGAATAGTAAAAGGTCCTTACGTGGGGACCTGCAACAGCAGGTCTGGCATCTCACCTCAAGGCCCAGAGCTGTACCCAGAACCCTGAGATCTGACAGTCACCATAAAACAAATAACTGACACTCCTTTTACTGATGCACGTGACCACATTGTAGCAATTGAACAACAAAGTTTTAAAGACTTTTCATCCTGGAGAAACGAGAGGAGGGAACAAGCAGGAAAAGGCACGTAGGGACCCAGATGAAGTTCTGCAAAGCCCCTGGGAATGAGGCCTGTGGTGGAAAGACCACGATGTATCCAACTGCAGTGGTCCCAGCTTGGGAGGGACAAGCTAGAGCCCAGAACCTCCTTTCCCAGGCAGCACCCACAGGGCAGCAGGAGCTCGTTAACCAAAGCCCAGCACTGGGGAGGCCTCGTACACCCCCAGCAGCTGCCTTAGCAGCTCCTTGCCAAACTTAGAGGGACAGAGCTGACGGAAGCAGGTTGGAAAAGACGTGCCCGGAGGGCAGGAAGTCTGGAGCATTACTGAGGAACACGCAGCGACAATAGCTGAGGTTACAGAGGAAGAGCCGAGTCTTGTTTGCGGCATAAATCCCTATATTATCTCTTGCTACTTGACCTGCTGGAGCAGCCAGCGGCACCAGGAGCATGGCGTGCCGGCCTGAGCCGCTGCTTGCAGCCAGGAGAGGGCACACAAGGCAGTTCCCTGCGACACTGCTTGCTTGGCAGCCACTTATTCTTCCCATCCTCATGGCTGTGTCTGTGCGCTGATGTCCCCTGTGAGCCATCCAGGCTGTGCTCAAAATCATAATGGAAAGAGAAAAGACTAAAAGATAAGCCAATACCAGCTCTTGCCAAAGCCACAAAGCTGGGAAGACCTGTCAAAATATTTCAAGAGGGAGAATTTTAAAAAAACAGGAGTGTGAAAAATAAAGTCAAGCAATAGTATATTCCCCACCTAACCACAGAGCAAGTTGCTACCCAAGAAGAAGTGTGTATAAATAGTGTGTCAGCCATTTACTGTGAGTGTGACTCTAACAGCTGGGCTGTTTGCAGGAGATGCAAATTGGGAGCCATTCAGGAAGAATGAAAGCTTTGGCACTCACTGGGCAAACACTAACGGGTTTGGGAAAAGGGCCAGCAAAAGACAAACTACACAAAATAGTGGGTGGCCAGACTTAGGACAAGGAATAGTTGGGCAAAATACCACAAACAATCCAGCTCAAGGCAAACACTGGACACTTCAAAAGTTTTATTTTTCAATTTCAAAGCATAAGCAAAAGATCTCACTGCAATCACTGCAATCACTGCACTCCCGCAGCCCCAGCAGCCCTCAGCAGACACTTGCTGATATTCATCTTGCATTACACTCACCCATCCCTACAGTGTCTGGCTCTGAGTCATCCCTAGTCACAAGGACAAATCTATTAGTGGCCAAGTTCAAAAGTTAGCGAAAAAAATACCAATAAAGCTTCTGCCCCAGAGATCATTTGAAGGAGTTTGGAGAAGGTCAGACTGCTTACAGCTTTAACCTAAAGAAATAGGTGGGCTGTGGTACCGAAATGGTGCTTACAAGAGACCCTGCAGCTCATGAGTAAAGTATGAGGGTATTTCAGGACTTTATCCTCCTGCAACTTCTTTGAGACACCAAGATTTTATGGAGTCTGGTTTCTGTCACAGATACTTATGGCAGAATTACACCAGGTTTCTTTCAGGTTTTGTTTTGTTCTTCTGGTTTGTTTCTTAATGAAGTGAATCTAAGCACAGCATCAACACCCTCTGTGTTAAATCACACACGTTTATTTCATCAAAACAATCCAGGGCCTAATACATTTGAAGGTAACTTCGTTATTCAACCTTCTGATGCCTTTTCATGCTGCTTAGACTCACTGCCTTGTACCACATTGGTATTTAATAATTATTCCAGCTGTCTCCAAAGCCCTTTCACCACACCTTGTGTGGCACGTTACAGACAGCTTGGATTTTTCAGGTACAAATTGCTAAACAATTACTGATGAGAGAAAGGTCATAATAATAGGTTACAGAAGCCTTTGCAGCCTGCCTTTACTTCATGGCCATTTATAAAGAACCATTTCATCCCATTGTTATAATGATGAGAAGGAAGTAGTTTAAGGTAGTTATAGACAAGCAAACAAAAGGCAGGAGAGCAGTGCTGTATAACTTCTACTTTCACTTCCTGCCTACTCCATTACTTCTGGCATTATGGGAGAAATAACATGATTGGAATGACCTAAAGGTTATAACGGGTGGGCAAGGTTTGCCTTGTCGAAAGCAGTGCGAGCACTGTTGGCTAAACCTTTTTGAAAGCTGAAAGTGGTGCCGTTTAACAAAAATACTAAGCTGTCATTGAAAAAAGTACATTACTTAGAAATAGTATTTCTTCATGGGCTTTCTTATCTCTATTTTCCCCCCTCAAATGGGGTTGGGGTGGTTTTTTTCCCCAGAGGAAAAAAAAAAGGCACAAAGATGAAATCTCTCTGAAAAGTTGAAAAATAGTGGACAAATTTTGCACTGGTAGAATCTCCATTAGCTGCATATGAATGCTACTGGCTTTAAAATGGCCAAATCAAAGTCTCAATAGTCCAATCTACAGCATTACAGATCAGGCAGTCAAAGTTCTTTGGATTCCTAGGAATAGCGTGGATATAGTAATTTTTATTACCCCTAATTTTTTGCAAGAAATATCTCTGCTAGCTGCTTCCTCAGTACTTGAGGTACAGGATTTGATCAAGATGTATCACAGAATTTCAAGTCCAGTAACAATTCACAGAAAAATTCAAGTTATTTATTAAGAACCTCTTTTTGGAGAGAGAAAATTCAGGACAGTTTGATTGACCAGGCAAAAGCAACCCTGAACACAGCCAGCAGAACAGTGGTGGAAGCAATAAGGCAGTAATTTGGCACTTCCAACTAAAGGATGGCTCCCTCAGCCTTGCTTAAAAATTTTTAAATTCATGCAAGTTACAAATAACGCAGTAGTAAAGCCAAAGGGCCACTAATACTTCCCAACATTTTCACCCATGTTCAAACACTAAGAGAGATTTGCTCAAGAGCAGCCCAGTAAGCAGGAGGCAAGTCCACTCAAAGCTAAGCAATACCATAAGTAAAGAACAAAGCAAGACCTGGATCTCCATCAGGAGGTGTCATGAGCTTCCTTCTTTCAGAGAAACTTCATTTTTTAGCCTGAGGAAATTGCTGGGGGCAGATCCCCCCAGATACCATCTTCCATTCATTCCCCATTAATTTTCATTACATTAGGCCTTCATTTCCTTAAGCTTCACTTTCCCTTCCTGTAAAATGGAGATTAAGACACAGGTTTACCAACCGGAAGAGAACCAACCCTTGGACCACTCTCATGCCCATCTTATATTCACATGTCCAAACTCACCCTACATGCAAAGTGGACAAGGTGCATGCCAGGCAGACTTCTGAATTATTTATCCCAAAATATCTTGAGGCTACATCACATATTCAGCATAAATTAGGCAGGACTGGCCAAGCTTTTTTTTGTAATGGATGAAGCCTCACTTACTGCAAGGGACTGCAAGACACACAGACTGCAGTCCACGTAGCTGCAATGTGCATTCTTCACACTTCACCTTGCTCCCATCTGCAGACCACAAAGACAGAGCCAGAGCTGTGCCTCTCAAAAAAGTCCATGAGAGAAAACTTTGCTACTTCTACAGCTCTAGCTTTAGAATGGGAAGAATTGTATTCCTTTTTTCGTCAGAATAAGTACAGGGCAAAAGGATTTCATCACAGATTGCTTTTATATTGGCAAGTACAGAAGACAACCAAGCCCTGACTTTTAGCAGATTTCCATTTACTGCTGCCCGAGATTTAATCAGTTAGATTGACAGTCAACTATTAGTTTATTTTTGGTCAATAGCTATTTGAAAAGTAAAAGCAAACAAGTCTGTAAAACAATTTAAATGCATCAAAGTTTATATCTCACATTACGTAGTAAATCCCGCTCTCCTTCAGGAATCCAGCCAGCCAAACTTTTGTTCCCTTGGCCAGTTGCTGGAATAATAGCCTCTCCTTTGTTTCATCGTGACTTGATTACTATAATTATTTGCCTGCTAGACTTCCAGCTACTGCTCTGATTGTGAGGAGTACAGAATACAACTGCTAGACTACATGCTGCATCTAAGTCTTTCCATCACATTACCCCTATATCCCCATATTAAGAGAGCTCCATTGCTTCCCAATGCAGCGGCGGCCTGATTTTTTAGATCTTCGTACTAATTTACAAGGCTTTACATTGGAAGCCTCAGATAAATCTTTTGCTGCTCCATGTCTGAAGAGTCTTAGGGCTGTACTTGTATATGCTTTTGTCTCCCCCATAGTGTTTTAGACCCTGAACTTGTTTAGCGTTACTCACATGAGCAGGTTTACAGACTTCAATGGGACTACTTACATGAGTAAGAAGTACTCATATGAGTAGATATTTGCAGGCTCAGACCCTAAGTGACTTGGAGAGCTTTACTATTATTCACTTCTTGAAAAGCACTTGCAAAGAAACAAGAGAGGACTTACCGTATTTATTCAGAGTTATTATATATTCACCATGTCTTCTTCTTAAGCCCTCTTTGTTCTTGAGTACATGTACTCTATCTACAGTAGCGATACACAATATTTCTCTCAGGGGATTTTCACATGTGAAAATAGTGGAGGGTTTGACATGTTGGACTGTTGGGGGTTTTGTGTTGTTTTGTTTTGTTTCTCCCTGTGAGAATTTGTAGATACCAACTTGAGACAAAGAGGATTTTGTTATTTCTTCCATTGCAGCAGCACTAACAAGCTTGTGCCGGGGAGTAAGGCTCCACTGCATAAAAGCATGGTTCACATACCTCACAACAAGCTATCTCCTGCCCCTAAAGTGTTAAAGCTGCAATTTCTCTACAGTTTAAATTAAACACTGTCATTTTCACCTTAAAACACTTGTTTCCTTCATGCATTTTCAGCTATGAGGACAATCAATTTTGTCATCAGACTTACAGCACCCAGGTCTAGAATGGCTCATTTTTACAACAGTTCATATTTCCCACCTATACGATACATACAACCCGGCACACCTGTTTTTTTATATAATGAGAGATCTTCTCTTCTCTGGAAGACTTGTATTCCTTGGGAGAAAGAGAGGCAAAGTGAAAAAGCTGCATTGTTCTGTAGCCTGCCATGCTAAGAAGTTGCCCTTGCTGGAATGCTGGATATGTCACAAAAAATGTGCAAACTGGGCTCACTGAACCCCCCAGATCTTTTAAAATGAATTAAATGTCTTTTCTAGCAGAACACAATGGAACGGTACAGATAGATCATTAAAAACTAGAGGCTTTCAGGGGCTCTCAATGGTGATTTTTTTCTCTCTGAAAACACCAGAAGAGATGACAGACTTGATCCTTTGCAGTGCAGAGTGCTCCTGAGCACCCTCTATTACTGCGGATGGGATGGAAAAGTGGAGGCATTCGGGATTGAGCACTGCTCGTCACCTTGCACTGCTGTAAGCTGCTAGAAAATTCTTGCATTCCACACATAGCAAAAGCAGTGCCTCAGTTCAGAGTGCCTGCAACCTCCAGAATAGAGACCTGTGAATTGTTTCCACTGGAGGTTTCTGTACTTGGTTAGCAATACCAGTCTAGCAAAACTTTCAGATGGATTTGCACAGGAACAAGCTGACAAAAGTCATCCCGTGTTGTTTTCCATCCAGCCTGAGCTGAACCCTAATCAGCATTAAGTCTCAAATGCACATCTCATTTAAGATTCTGCCCTATTGTCTTCGCAGTAACACAGACAAGAAACAACCTGGACAGACAAGGTGAGGGCCCAGAAAACAGCAGGTAGTGAAAAAGCACAGCCAATACGAATGCAATGTATTTCCACTGGTACTGAGCCTGGCCAGAGCATGAACTATCCCAAAACAGGGCAGCGAATGCCTTGGGTCCAGCCATCTCTCAGTGCAGTCTGCACTGCACAGACCTTTCTCCACTTTAAACTAGATTACAAACCTGGGAAACTTTCAGCTGGCTGAAAGACAGAAATAAAGCTTGCTCCCATGGCTTTTCTCAGAGTTCTCAAAGCACTAGTAATAAACTGATTCTCCTTTAAGAAATGCTGGCATACCACTGTCTTGTGTCAATTTTCATGGGTCACCATGAAAACAAGATGGGTGGCACGAAATTAAAAGAATTTCTGTTAAGCTTGCAGTCTTTGAAATCCTTTAGGTCTGAGAGATGGCAACCTTCTTCCCTTCCCCAACTTTCACTTCTAAGACACAATATATTGCTGTATGGATAAAACTCTCTTCTTCCTGCCATTTTCAAGGGAGAGAAAAACCTCCTAAATCAACTCACTTGGCAACTGGATTTTGGCAAGCACAACGTACCAAGAAGTAAAATTAAAACTTAATAGCAAACTTAATAGCTTCAAACAAAGTAGTTACTGTTTAAGATTCTTACAGCTAAATTCTAATGAAGCTTAAACGGAAAAGGTAAATGGAGATACAAGTACAGTAGTAACACATTAACTATTTTCTAGAAAAAGTCTCATTCTGCTAATTAAATCTTTTATCAAACGTTTTCTATTACCAATTTTCACAGTTTATATTCCCTGCTCATATTTCATATTCCAGTAACAAAACTCATACTAACAACAAGAAAATACTAATGTTAGGATTAATATTCTGAGGTAATGCAATATAATCCCCTGTGAAAATACCTAATATTTTAGATGCAATAAATAGGCCTGATAAGAATAATATCAAACAGCAGTGTATGAATTCTGAAATTACTTCCTCAAAGTCTCATAGAAGTCTGAATTTTTTCCCCTTGTCTAACACAGGAGCAATGAAATGTGTCTGTGTACTTTAATTTGTAAACCAGTACTAGTACTTCTGACACTATATATTTTTGTCCTATAACATTTTTAAATTCTAATTTTAAATCAGAAACTTTACTCTTTTTTGGGGGGGGAGTACCTCAAATCTGTGGCACTGTATTTGAGATACTTTCATTTGAATTACAGTGCTCTGCAGATGCAGCATGTCATTAAAGATGAGACCTGGAATGTCACAGACTGACCATATAGTAATGAAGCTCATGAAACAAGAAATGGGAAGGCTTTTGAGAAGCTGGGGGATGTGTTTTGGAACACTAGTTGTAGAGAATCAGGCTTTCCCGTGGAAATGAAGGCATATTTGGTACAATAACTCTGGGCACCTCAGTACATACATTTTTACTGCTCAAAGCCCTCACATTTCAACCAAAATGCCTCAGAGAAAAAGACTTAATCTTACTAAAAGTGACCAGAGTGACTATGTGAGTTACTGTGAACTACATTGAATTCACTGGTGGATAGTCGAAACAGAGCTAAGAAATTTTTTTCCGTGATAATTTTCTAATCAGAAGTGCTATGCTTGCACAAATGAAAAATTCTGTAGGAAACATATTTAATAGAAAAAAAAATTATTTCCCTAGACACAATGCTTCTGCTAATCTCTCTCCATGCTAAAATGACAGAAGTCTTGCAGAGGAGAAGAGAAAAAGAAAGAAGCAAGGGGAACAGCAGTGTGCCAGAACCAAGTTCCCTGGGTTTCCTGTGCCCCTTATCTTCCTGCTTCCTTGCCTGTCTCCCCTCTCCAGCTTTGCAAAATGCAAAATGGGACAGGGGTTTCCAGACAGCCAGCTAAGATCCCATAAACAAGCTCTATTGTTTGCTCTCCTAAAACCTGGACTCTCCAAGAAGCTCCTGACCACCCACTCACATACACAAATACACATGTTAGAGGTTTTTTTTCCCCCCAATGTTTCATTCTGATTCATCACTTAAGCTATTTTAAAACCTCGACTATTTTTCCATAGGACAAGATGTCTAACTCCCAGGCAGTTTAAGGTAGAAAGCTGCCAGCTCTTCTGCAGTTGAGTGCCAGATTTAGGAAATGCAGACAGTATGTGAAATTCAGCAGTGCCAGAGGCATTTCAGAGGGCTTTGCAGCATCTCCTGCTCTGGAAAACAGTAGGGGCCCAGAGCTCCCTGAATCCCTCTGCTCCCCAGTTCATCAGCAACTGGAGTCAGATCCCAGAGCAAACAAGTGGGATGGGAGAGCTCAGCAAGCCAAGCAAGAAGTGGTAGGATCTGGTAGCCATGACATGAAACAATTAATTTTCACTGACTGAGGTCAGCTCGTGCATCAGTGCATCCCACAGACCCAGGTGCACAAGACAGACCCACCAAATTCCATACACATCCTTCACAAGAGGCACTTAAGTTATGTAAAGGAGCTCTGTGTCTCACACACAACTTGGCCTATCTGTAATTGGACTTCTAATATTTTATTCAACACTGACACACAAACAAAAGGTAGGAATGGTGCAGTACATTCTTCTTTATAATTACCTGGAAATCAAAACATTGGGGTAGGACTAAGCTGTCCTCCAAACACATCCAAGTGTTGGATTAGTCGGTAAAATGAGAATCACACTTTCAATAACTACGGAGCATGTGTGAACAAGTGGATACATTCCCATGGCTTTGAAGGATGGAGGTTTTACCACTTCCTTTTGCTCTGTAATTTCATATTTTAAACATGACAAAAATAAACCTTAAATACAATGCATTTGCTTTTAAGCAAATCCTGCCTCATTTTAATGGCTTATGGTCAACATTATCACGTAACACACTGCCATTTACAGTGGGAGGCTGAGGAGAGCAACTCCCCCTGCGACTCTGGTAAGCACCCAGGCTATCAGTCATTATTCTGCTGTTTAACATAATTCATTTTACTGGCCAACTGCTCCTGTGTAAGAAAATCAGACACAGTTTGCTGCCATTAAGATACTTGTAAATCTCCATGGGATTACATAGAATGAAAGAGAGCATACAAATGTAATATGTATCACAAATTTGGTACCTTACGTGCATTACGGTTCACTCCTGAAGAGTGACTACACTGGTCCTCCTAAGATCTAAAGGACCAATCCTTTGCTTGATTATTCCAATTACACACCCACGTACCTTCACTGAAAACAATGGAATTACAGCAAAGTACCAACGAAGTTTAAAAAAGAAAACATGGTGAGAACAGGAATTTGAGAGCCTCAAGCAAACTGAAAACCCACTCCCTCATGGTACATATTGGCCTAACTCTACTGTGATTAGTGTGGACAATTTACACCAGCTGCCAATCTGCCCCTTGAAAATTAAGGACAGAAACCTAAACAAATTCTGGAAATCTTGGCATTGTCAGGCTAAATATGTACACATGCCTGATTCTTTTCTCTTGTCCAGTAGAGGATGCAGCTTGTTAAGAGTTTTTCCAGCAAAATATATATGTTTAATTTATGTGATTAATTTCTGTGTTAATGAAGGTTGAAGGACCGAAAAGGCTGAATGCATCTATTTATCCGGGGGCCAGATAAAAATTGCTGCTCAACTAGCCAGCCCGACCCTAATATGGAGAGCCTCAGCCTTATTCAGGGTGAGAGGACAATTAAATTTTTATGCTCATTTAATCCTGTGCCCTTTCAGAGCAAAGGCTGACAATTGTGCCCAATTTTTTCAAATGTTTGCTGTTACATAACCTTGACGAACCCACCAAACTCAATTTGTGCAGGGCCTGTTGACAAAAATCCGATTGCAACAGTATTCTGACACTCTCTGGGGTTAAACCCTGGATTTAGAGGTTACAGGAAAAGGAAAAAACAACACCCTAAACCACCACTTTATTGCTTCCTACCTGCAGCAAGCAAATTCATATTACTATGCATATCTAGTCAACAAAATGCTTCTATATGAAAGGAAATGCTTTTAAAAGCCTTTCTGCTTCTGAAGAGCTATCTGTGAAGCTGGCAAGGTTTTGCTCTGATACTGAGAAAAATTGACTCTTTTAACAACTTAAAGAATTTTAATTTTTTTCCCTTTTCTTGTTCACCTGGTCACTTCCTTTAAGAGAGATTCATTTAGGGGAGCTGTATTGTATTATTATTATCTGTGCTTTTGTGGTTTAGTGCAGTCAATTTATCTTATTACTGTTATGTTCTTCAAGAGAGATTCATTTAAGTGTGACCTAGTCTATTATTTTAGGTGCCTCTTGCATCTCTATTGGGCATTTAAGAGTTGTAGAACTCTCTAATTTATTTAAGCAGGGCACTTTAAAGCAATATCTCAGTAATTTTCTTTGAGTTTAAGGAGCCCTTCTATGTTTTCAAAATGCTTGAAGTTCCTCTGCTCTTCTAAGGACTGCAAATATTTGAACAACAAATAAAAATGTTAGAAAAGCAAGTTCAAGACAGATATGGAGGCAGAGAGACAAGACAAATGAGTGCAGGTAGATTTTTTTTTCTATATGGAAAACTCTGCCAAGAATAGCCACACTAGTATTTTGGTCGGCCAAGTTAAAACTGGTCATTCCCTCAAAATACTAATTTGTGATGTATTTTTCTTAAACACAGGATCTTCTAACTGCCTTCACATAACTCTTTGCAGTAAGTCACAACAAATAAATTAGCACAAAGAAATACTTCAAACTAACTTTTACAGACACCACAATAAACGTTTTCTCTGTGAAACACCACTAGAGATAACAGGGGTTTTATCAGCTGGAAAGTGGACTCAAAAGGAAGCAGAATTCACAGTTCTGTAGAGGGGATATTAGAAAAATAAGACACACAAGTCTGATCACATGTATGTCCACCATGTCAGGGAAAGATTTATGCTGACTGGGCTTAGTGTGAACACTGTGGTTCTGCAGTCCTTTCCTATGCAAACCTCTCCCCCTATAGCTCTCTGCATAGGAAAACACAGGGCTGGAAGAACAAACCTAGAAAGATATTTTGTCAAGACTAAAAAGTTAAATGAGGAGATATAGAGCAAATTCCTAAAGCAAATAAATAGATAAACGAAGAAGGTTCAGAGAAAAGCCACAGGGAACAAGTGACACAGCCTGAGGAAGGGAGTCAGGAAAGCCAGGAAAGAAGCTGTGCCCTCCCACTGGCAGGGGAGGGAAGGTAAATCCATGTTCCACAAGGCAACACATGCAGCTTAGTCCAGATCCTTACACTCTTTTCCTCCCCAGGACCTCAGTTAGCACAGCTGGAATGGCAGAGCAGCTTCCACTGCCTGCAGCTTTCATACTCATTTTCGATACTGCTGCCTGCCATCAGCTTGGCCTGAGGCTGATGCAGTGCTCCTGACTGGCTGTTTTGCACCTCTCAGTGAGGGCAATAAGAACAGCCTATGCAAACTAAGAACGAGGACCTAAGTAATTTTGGGTAATAAACTTAATGAAGATTGCCCTACCACTTTCTTTCCTTTCCCATATTGCCAGGAATGTACTTAGCCTGTGGGCATTTGACAACTTTCAACTGATTTTTTGTAGGATATGGCTTGGTTTTTTTCTCAACTTCTTGTAATTTATTATAAATGATGAAAGATGAACAAATACATAGTTTGATTTTACTTTTGGAGGGGGAATCCTAAGAGTGACAGCTCCCAGGACACCAAACACACCAGCTGTTCTTTTATTTTCCCATTCTTCACAGTAATGACAGTCTCAGCTCTTGTTGCCAAGCCTCTTTGGAAAACATTTTAAAAATAAATATAGCACAAATGAAAATATGCCAGAACAGCCTTCTTCACAACAAAGATTCTTCAAGAACAGAAGATGCAAGGGCTAGTGGGTAGCTGGGCTTCATTCTCACAAACCACAAAACTCACTAAAAATTGTAGTGTTTGGTAAGCAAAGAAAAAGCTATTCTCCCCTCCCCAACCCCAACTAATAGATCCTGATTAATTCCTTGGACCTAAAACCAAATAAATCTGAATTAGTCTAAAGATACCAGTTCTAGCCAGGGAAGAAAATTAACCATGGTCAGAGTAGCCACCCACAGGAGCTATTCAAGAAGATTAAATGTTGGAACATGTCAGCAAGGGAAGCAGTAGACTCATCTCTGATTTTACAGGTCAAAACATCACACACGATGTTTTGACTAAAAGAGAAGTTATTGGTCCCAAATCAGGTCCTTTGCAAGCATTTACAGAGGATATTAAATTAGGTGAACTCTTGATCTCTTTTTTGAAAGCCATTTCTCTGCACATCTGTGAATGAAAGATTTTGGAACATAAATTTTAGTGTCCTCCTTTTCAGTCAGTTCCTGGGAATTCATCCATAATAGACAATCCATTATACTCACAGTTTAAATGTGCAAATGCATGAAAGTCCTTTTTGGCCAAACTTCACCTACTCAGGGGTTTTGAATTCTTTCCTCATAAACAAAGCTGTTCAGATCTTTACCATCTTTTGAGGCACTATTTCAGATTTACTTAAATATTTTGCAGTCCTCCTGAATAGTTTTCTGTTTCCTCGGAACAGAATAAACCAGCCAAGCTCTCTGCAGCTCTCTTTAAGATAGCAGTATTTCTGATAGCTCAACTGGTAGTTCAACACAGACACTTATAGCAAGCTCAGTTTTGTCTCCCTTACTCACACAGCATTATTTCTACATAGGTATTTCCAATCCCATGTATAACTATCTAACAAATGTTTTTCCCCTAAGTCTTCTGTATTTTCAAGAGTTTCCTCTCATTTTACTGCTTTGATTACAGTTGATAGAATCACAAACATCTGGAAAAAGTACAATAAAAGAACTTGTTGTCTTGTTTGCTATTTTGTAACACTGAAATGTTGTGAGAATGCAGAGCCTCAAAGCTGTCTTGGCAGGTAAGTGAATGAGAATGAGATCTTAGGAATTTTCAATTGCATTGGAAAAGCCCTGGCTTGGCCTAGGTATGACACTGTGGTTGGTCTCAGGAGACATGAATGGGTTAAGTTTATAAAGCACTTCATTTTCCAGCCACAGCCATGGTACCTTGGGTAATTACTGCAGCTTAAGCTAGACCACACCTTAGATAAACCTGTAATGCTGGCGTTTTCTGCAAACATTTTCTTTACTGCAAGCTGTGGCTTGCCTCTCACATATATTTGCTCTCCATTCCCAACTTGGTTTTTCCTTAGCTAGTTTGTACTCAGTTGAACCAACAAATCAGATTTTGTTGATTTAGTTCCATAGCTCTTCAGTCTTTGCGTGACACAACCACACCAGCTATGCGGTAACAGCTGCCGTGGGGGCCCGAGGACTCGCTTTTTGTGCCGCATGGAAAAGGCTGGGGATGAAAGAGAAGGAGGAAACACTTCCAGAGAGAAACATTTTGTTTTTTCTTAAAGGTGAAAAAGGCCACCTTGATTATAGTTAGTGCTAAGAAAGTGAATTCAGTTCTGGGGATAAATGGCCATATTCCCAGCTCTCCAGTGACTGTTCTCAGCAAACTTCAGAAATGCTGCTGTTAATTTTTCATCAGACTTCATGGAAGGAAAACACCTCTGGGTATGCACAGCTGAGGGCTCTGTAAAAAGCAGTAACTGTGGAGATTTTCAGTGACCCGTTTGCCTCCAGGTCTCTGCTGTCACTCCTGGCAGAGCTGCCATCCCTGCAGTCCAAGCACTGCTGCAGCACCCAGGAGCACTCCCCACCTGGTCAGGGCAGTCTTCAGACAAGCAGAGATCTGCTGGACCTGTCCCCACCAACCCAGCTCAGTCTGGAGGAAATACCTTAAGGATGATGCACAGAATCACCCCACAACTCCTGCCAGAGGGAGGAGCAGTTGCAGGTGAAAAGCTTTCGGTCCCAGACCTGGAAAAGGATCTCTGTCCACAGCACCAGGCTTTCTACAGGCTGATGATAGATGCACTACACAATATTAATTGCAACAGCAATCACTAATCTGATAACTTGAGCTTTCTGGGTGCATTCCAGCAAAGCAAAACAAGGTAATCCTCGTGCTACCTGACATTTGCCCTCAGAAACAAGCCTTTATGAGAAACAAAAGCATATATTAAAAGCTAAGGAAAAAAAGAAGATTAAGGGATAACATTTTTAAAAACACCTGCTTTTTCACCTGATATTTCACCCAAAGAAAGCAATCACTGACTTCAGTCAGAGTAGAATTTGGCTGATGCTGACCACACCAGGACATTTGGATACCAATGACTAAAAGACCAAATAATCCAAATTAAATAATTTTTATAACAACCATATCACTTTATTTTATTAAAGGTCACATTTGAAAATAAAATCAATAGTTTAACCTTTTTTAGTGTATGGGAAAATTCACACTCAGTAAGTCTTCACCTAGTAAAGAAATATATTTATAAATAAAGAAAATAAGACCACCATAGTTATGATCCAAATGTTCTCATGAGTCAAAAGATTCATGACACTGCAGTTCTAGAACTTGACATCTGGACCTAAAAAGCCAAGTCTAATTTTCAAAAATTCTGAACTTTCAAAGCAAAAAATTGACATAGAAGGAGTTAGTCAAACTTCAACGTGCTAAAGGGAGAACTAGGATTGTGTGTGTTTGTGGATAACAGTTTGAGCTTGTAGAGAATTCATGCTTCTGTTGCCCAAAATGCAGGCACCTTCCCGGGTGATTGGTATGCAGGGACTTGCCGTTTGATTTTAAGATGCACACAGCTTGACGTGTGGCATTAAGTGCAATAAGCATGACAAGAAGAATAAATAACAACTTTAACAGCAGGAACTAACTGTATAGCAGCACAGAATTAGTACATTGATACTGTAAATACCTGGTGCAAGTAAGACAATACATCTCAGTTAAGCTGCAGATTTATATGACACTTTGTGGAACCGTGATGATACATTTTTACTTTTGGGTTCTGCATTCACTGATTTATGTCCCTTAAAACTACTATTAGCATGTCAATGTCCTGAACATCTTCCCTAACAGAGTAATGCTAAAAAAGCAAAAAAATTGCTTCAGAGGTGGTGGTGGTGTGAGAGAGATGGGTGACTTCCAAACATCACATTTTCTACAATAATTAAACCTGCCTTCAGCAGCTCTCCTGGTAACCCTTAGTCCCTATTTCAGAAAAAAAATGTCTCATTTAGAAGGAATATCACTAAAGGGTGAGAAATTGGAACAATATGGTACCAGAAATAGGAGATTCACTCTTTCAGTGGGACCACAGACTTGGCTCCTAGTCCTGGCAGGTTGTGGGAAGCTGAGATTTAAAGCAGCGATATTTTCACATCTACAATAGCTATTCTAAGCTGCTTACAGACAGCTTAAACAAACGAATCCTGAGACTTCCTCACTTAGGCTACAGCAAGCAAGGCACATGATTCTGCAGGTGGAGGAATTTGAAAAGCACACTAATACTTTTCCAAAGTTCTCAAACATTCTAAACCCACGTTCTCTTTCAACACGCAGGGAGCAATACAAGTTTTTCATGACAGATTAAAGATGAAGATCACACAGACAGTTGGTGAATCCTAATTAATCCAAAACCTCATAAGGTACTCACACTGCCCTTTATTTCTAGGCACACAAGTCTCCAAATTCTCAAATGCAGACTCACAAACATGAAAAACACTGCTTCACTGCATTGTTTGAATTCTTTCCAGTTTCACTGATCTTGCACAATGCTTTGAAGTAAGGCTAGTTATTTTATATGTGAGCTACTTATTAAATTATCATCATTTCAGAAGATTATCCATACGAAGAATAATTCTGAACCCCAGCACATTCATGTATAATACATACACACCATGTTCCTGATTGAGAGAATTAACATTTACATGGCCTAAAATTTAATGGAAATAAAACCAGATAACCCAGAAGCTTTGTGCTGATTATATGTCCAAGTAATATCACCTGAGTCCTGGTAAAGACTCTCCTATTATTAATTGCTAAGCAAAGTAGTTATTTCAATTTAAGTTACAAATAACTTGAACTCATCAAGAAGCTCAAGATCTGCTTTTTATGACGACAGCACAAAGCCCCTGGAGAGTCTTCTGCAAATGGTTTTTTTCATCTCTTGCATACAATATTAACCAGCCAATAGAAGATGACTGCAAAAACATACTTGGAAATATTGCAACATGCTCCATTTCCAGTTTAAACTTCAGGTATCCAAGATGACCTATAAATAGGTATGAGTTAATATATCTTGAGAAGAATTCTTCATCTCTTTGTATGCAGACACACAGCAACCTGCATTCCTTTTCCTCTGCAGCTAGATAGGTATAAGGGAGGAATGCAAGTAACAAATCTGTTCTGTAGGTTAAAATAGCTTGGCATAGGTTCAGCTCCTCTGTCCAACAAGTAAACAACACAGTTGAAAGAGATTTCATAAGCAATAAGAAGCACAATAAAGGAGTCTTTCTGGGGCTAAACTCAAATAGTTGTAATTTACTGAGAGCAAGAGAAAGTAATTTTGCAGTAGAATGGATACAGCAACATGAGGTGCTAAATTGCATTTTGAGTTTCATCAGTGGCAACTGTAATGAAGATGAATCTTATTGATAAAATAATTCCTTCTACCAGCAACCTGAATTCCACCACACCATTAACTCATGCTCACCCAGCTGGAGGTATTCTCTGGATACAAACTATTCTAATACACAAACATCACACAAATTCTTAGGACTGTACTCAAAGCAGTGATCAGAACAGGGACAACTTCATTTTTTCTCAAGTATACCAAAATTAAAGCCTTTTAAACACAAATTTTAAGAGCTCCACATATATTTGCCTCTGTCAGATTTGAAATTACTTTCAAATGTCCACTGGCTCAAAGTACAATCTACTTGTGCCCTCACTAATGTCAGAGTTTGTTCCTACAGCACCAACAAGGAGCTCCACCCAGCCAGTAGCACAAAAGTAACGAGGAGAGCAACTGGAAGCTTTCAATCTTTTGTATTCACAGTACAACAGCCTTACTACAGAAAACATGGATGGCAATACGGCTGTATATTCATTCCTAAGTATAAACTTCAGCATTTAGTCTTCTCAGGGAACAAAACTTTTCACAACATATACAACACCTCTTCAGCTAGGGATGCCTGTTTCACAAAAAACACAAAGTTTATGTGCTCCTACAGAGCCAACAGTTCAGTTTGTAGCAGGTGTACTACGGAGAAACCTTTGTCATCACAAAAGTGGCATGGTGAAAGCACCATTTTGTCAAGAGGAAGCATGTGCAGGAACATAACCTTTTCCTCCCTTGATGGTGCCCATGCAGCTCCAGCATGAAGCAGAAATGCCACCTCTAAGAAATGAGAGGTGCACTCAGTTGTTTCTCCAAAACTTGAGGACAACTAGGAAATGTCAAGTCTTGCTAAAATTTTAGCTAGATAGCACTTTCTCCTGGATCAGCAGGGCCAAATTTGAAGCCCAGGCAGAAGGGATTGGCCAGCTCAGAGCCAAAGATGCATGTATGGAACATCCAAGGATTCAAAGGACCCAACGGCCTGCATCCAGTGCAATTTCCCAGGATTTCCTGTTGAAGAGCTTGAGCTCTTCAAAAGACTTTCTACTCATATCTACTCAATCTGCTCCTTAATGAAAATCAAACTTGCACTGGATAATTGTTCACCTTAAACATGTCCCACAAGTTCAGGTGAATAGACCAGCCCTTTGGAGGGAAGGGTAGCAGGGAAAACCATCATCTTTAAAACCTCCATAGATAATATAAATTGGCATTTTGGCCTTTAGCTGGATACATTCCTTGGAAGCCTCCAAAACACACCACATATGCTGAGGTTGTAATTGCCCTAACAGGAAACTGTGGACACACTGTTATGTCTAAAACTGCTGGAGCTGCCCGTTTCTTTAATCCTCAGATTAAAATTCTCTGTTTAAAACTGTGACTAGTCACTGCAAGGAATAACACCAGGATTTGTTTATAGCATACAATATAGTGGACTCTGGTCACATTCACAACGCAGTCTGAGGGTATTAACTTCATCAGTCTGCTCCTACTGATGCCTTTGCATTCTCTAAGGCTGGAGATGCAGTCATTGTTGGTGAATCAAGGAGCTTCCTTTGAATTTCCACATGCTAAAAGGAGGAAAATCAATCTCAAATTCAATGCTCTCTCCCCCGCCTCCTTCCAAATGGAAAAAACTGCTCCCGAAGGTCACGACGGCACTACCCTACGAATCTTACAAGAAAGACATTAGAGCAGAACACGATCCTGTGCTCCATCATTACTTGGGGATATTGGAAAGAGGACAAAGGAACGAACACACATAAGTGGGGAGTGGGCTCTTTTCTTGTACTGGTCACATTCAACTTGTTTGTTCAAGAAAAAAAAAGGAGTGGAACAAGACATGCATGCCTGATGCTGTTAGTGCTTAATACACTGGAAAAATTGTTTAGGAACAGTTCATCCTTAAAATTACTCTGTAAAACATTCAGTCATTGAGTTCTTATTTTATTTATTGCATATATGTTTCTTGTAGTCCACCATATTTAAATATACTTCTTTTCCCTGTGTTTTTAGCTTGATTTTCATGTGTTTTGACGTGGACAACTCCCTGAACTTTCCCTTCCTTTCCTGGTCCTGCTGGTCAGTGATAGTGCATATATCTAGTGCTACTGTAGTCTTGGGGCTATCAGCTGTGTGAAAGATCTTTCCATGAGGAGCAGAAGTCTTCTGCCAGTATGGATATTGAGCTTATGGCCCAATCCTGCTCACCACTACATGTCCTGTCCACTTAGCAGCTCAATTCCCTAACAGCCCCAAACTGAGGGGGCAGCAGTAGCAGAAAGCAGTTTGCCCAGTGACAGCACATCACAGGGACTTCACTAGATCTGCTGCGGGCACTACATGAATTAACACATTATATATTCTTTCAGTTGAGAGGGCAGAGAAAATGTGTTGTCTAATTAATAAATGCATTGTATATCTCGTCTTTCAGCTGTAGGACTGCACTGGGGAATATCCCAGTTCCTCTTTTTTTTTTTTTTTTTTTTTTTTGAGAAAGGTGTGTCTGGGATTTTAAATATTCTTGACACATGGAAGAGATATTCAAGTCAAGGATTCTATCACAAGCACTCATATTTTCTTAGACTACAAATCAAATTTTAAAAATCAGATTTTAAATATCTCAAAGTTTCCACTTTTTATGCACTCAGATGACTCCAGAATAAAAGTGGTACATGAGGAAGCCAAAAACATTTGGTGCTGACACATGTTTTTAAAGAACTCAGCCTTGTGTACCAAAGATCATCAGCCTGGAGTGGAACGGGATCATGAGCTCCAGTCTAGCATGGGCAGCTGCAATGCAGTGCCATCACTGCAACAACATCATACACTTCTCACTCTGATAGCAGCAAATCTTCCAATTTCCAGTCTAAATTTATTCATGGACAATGTTTCAAAAAGAAATGCAATAAAGTATTGTGCTGTGACTTACACCTTTTGTATTACTTAGATTATAGAAACAATGAGATATGTCATAAATGTCATCCGGATTTATTTTGGTGTGCTGCTGAATGACATTCAATGGTTGACTCGTCTAATTTAAGTCTGAAACAACTGTTAATTCATGTCTAGATTGCAGCTGAACAGGAGCCAAAGTTCATTCCACTTTGGTTTTCTGCAAAATTTAAATCAAGGAAAATGCTTAGCATTTTTCTATTATTCTTATTCTGTGAACAACTTAGCACCAGAGATGAGAGATCTGTGTCAGCACATGTGGGCTCCTGTATAAAAAGTGAGGAAGCTCTGAGAAGCTCTGAGCTGACAATGGCCAGCCTTTGTCTGTGCAGAAGGTCAATTCATGTCCAAGATGCTTATTCCTACTTTCCAAATCTGACCCCTCTCAACAGGAGAGGGCTACAATGCTAGAGAAGCTGCACAGGGGTTTCCTTTGCAAGGAGAAAACTGGAAATTACTCTATTTTTTAGTGAGGCCAGTCTTCAGCTTCTGCATGGCTTCAACCACAGAGGCAACCTTCACTGCAAGGAACGGGAGGGACCTACCCCAACACAGAAAATCTGCTACCCAAGCCACAGCCAGTGCAGCTTGTGCAGCTGCTCTGAACGAATCTGTGGTCAAATTGACATCATGTACCATCCTGTGAGCTCCCTTCAGCACCCGAGGTCTGCTGCAGCTTGGAGGTTGTGTGCTCTGGAGTTGGCCAGGTTTTCATGAAGTGAGAGAGAAACCAGCTCTACAGTCACCACATAGAACAGTGCTGCCCTGAAGTCCCTGGCAGACAAAAACCAGCTCCAGCAGACAAAAACTCCAGAAAAATACAAACTGTCATGGGTACGTCACAGTACCTTGCAACACATCCACTAGGAATTATGAGTTAAAAGGCAATTGCTTTAAAGCAGTATTGGCCTGGTGATATCCCACTTCAAGAACAGTGACGTGTGCTTAAGCATATACCCTACATAGGTACAGTACATGTACCTAGAGAAAAAACAGCATAGGTGGGAAAGGGCGGCTACAAATAGCAGAGCAGGTTAAGTTGAAAAAAAGCAGAAGATCCAGTGCAGCAAAATTCTGCAGGGCCTGAAAGAAAAGTCAGGAGCACGTGTCAAAAGCATTAGGGAACATCAACGAATACAGAAGAACATACTGCAGTGTCAAATTGCTCTTTTTTATTGATTACAGAGTTTGCCATGTCACAGCTCCTAAGTGTTATCATTGCTACCTTTACTTAAGAAATTTAAATCCAAACATGCCTCCAAATCCCAAGGAAATACCAATTTTGCTGAGTATGCTAAACTTAATGAGGTAAACTATCTTATTTTCCCTGCATTAGGCAAATTTATCTTTGTTTAAACACTGAAATGCACACTTCAGAGTCTCCTATCTAAAGTGCATCTTGAAGACAATGATTGCCAGAAGAGTCCTCCTAGCCCTTATCTGTCTTTTAAAGCCTAAAGAGAACACACCTGAGGTTACACACCTCTTTCATTCTTTATACTATCATTTATTATAATATTTACGAATGGGAATTTGTCCGGAGGACTCAAGAATCTGCCTGCTCTCACCAACATCAGCTGTAAAATCTCCAGCAGTGTTATGCAATCATGGAGCATGTCCAGATATCATTTGTGCAAAATACATTATGACATCTCAGCTTGGGCAGGGAGAGTAGTGATACCATAGCAGGAGCAATCAGTTCCCAGTTAGGTGGGCTCTAGCCATAAATCCAAGTAAATTCAAATAGTCTAGGGATCAGTGTCTTTTCTGAGTAACAATTCTTCTGCATTGCCACACACTGAACTTGTACCAGGCCATCTACCTGACGGTTTCAAGGACAGCCCTTACGCCCAGAGAAGAGCGTTCCTTGTTATACACCAGTTAAACGACATCAGAATGTGCAACCACGACTCCAAATGTGTCCTTTCAGTAAAACTCCATGGAGCAGATGTATGTGAGCATGGTAGGAAGGACATAATGTCGTGCTCCCTCAAAATTCCATCATCTGCATTATTTAATGTGGGAATGTAAAATCGAACTATTTCACACAAAAGGGAAAATCCCCTGAAAATTCAGGAGGGAAGCTATCAGCTGTGTCTGATACTCACTGCTTGTCACCTCTGTTCCTCAAGGTAAGAAACCTCACTATGGGGGAAAGCAATTTTTTCCACCAGCTCTCCTACAATTCCTTAGCAGCTAATTATTTTGTCTTACTCTGCCTGTGCATGTGGGCTCCAAATTGTACCCTAAGCCAGCACAAAGAAACTACAAACAGAACTTTTTTTCACTCTCCCAGGTACAGGACTCCTGTCATTTGTTACCCTCTAAATTATCTACAATTATTTTGTTTAGCAGGCTAATACGGTAACTCTGTTTAATATGACAGAAAGAACAATTTAACTGAGTTGTGCTTTGTATCACACATTAGCAATCAGCACGTTAATAAGTCTGGAAGATTGATATCAGTTTGAAAGGCAAAACCTACACAAAACAATTAATTAAGAAAGTTAAAACAAATGAACTGCTCAGGATGGAATTGGATCCATGAGACGAGCTGGTAAAAGCCCAGAAGGAAATACTCTAATTGAAAAAGGCAGTAGAAGGCACACAGTACAGTTAAACATTATCTTATCAGAAAATTAGCAAAATGTAATTTTTTTTATTGGATTTTTACAGATGTTATTTTTAACCACATCAAAAAAAAAACCCACCTCATGGCTATTGGCACAAATTGTCATAATTACTATAATTTGAAGTCTGAGCTGTGGAGTGACTGCTCAGATAACTATCTCGTCCTCCTTATGCTGTATTAGGAAAGCAGCCGGGAGACATATCCTCTCATGTTTTTTGTACTAGGTTTGGACTTCATTTGTGCCTATTATCCAACCTCATTCTTGAGAATACTAAAGAATAAATTCTTTTCCCCTACCTGAAACACTGGAGAAAATCAGGAGGTTAACATTCAGAGAGGTAAAGTTGACTTTAATTAACATACCAATTACCTCCCATTTGCAAGCAAATTGTTTTATTTCCTTCCCTATGCTCCCTAGGAAAGTCTGTCTTTTTTTTTTCCAATACATGGTCATTGACTTTGGGAGGAAGAATCAAGCTGTAAGCTCCCAAATGAAGAAAGAACCAGAAGAGAAATAGTTAGCATTTCTCTCAATTCTAGCCCATATCCCGGGAACCCTATGCTGTGGGGTTACCAACACTTTTCTAGCCTTGAAAATTGGTGTGAAATTGCTTTACAGATTGTGAATTGCACAATGCTGGGAAAAGAGCTGTTTTGATTGGTTTTTCTAATATCCCAGATCTCTAAAACACACACACATTAAAGAATGTTTCCTTCCTTGAAACGAATGTTTGGGGAAGTTAAAATGAAGCGGGGGTGGATGGAAACACCCCACAAATGGGATAATTATTCCTTATGCAACATAACTGTACAGCATTTTGATAATATGCAGCCAAAACATACTTTGAAATGTGGTTCCACCAGCTCCCATGAAAGCTAAGTAAGGTTAGAAGTTATCAGAATTTCAATGAAGGACTTTCCAAGGAAAATCTTAAGTACTTAAGGAAGTGCTGCTGGTAAATCAGCAAGTGACACTCTTCCTGTAAGTCAGGAACAGGACAACCTCTTCCCAAAGCAGTGCAATGCCCTTCTGCAGAACTCATGTTCTTAGAAAAAAAAACCACAAGTCCTGGGTCCTACACACTTGGCAACCTCTAAAGATCCTACAAGACCCTTTTTTCTGGACTATAGTTCATCCTCTGAGAATCAGAAACAGAAGTCAAGGTGAGCAACACCGTTGTAGCTACAATTGTGCAGATATAACACACATGCCACAGCACGTAGCCTGAGAGGCCTTGTGCTGTCTCCTGCCTGGCCTCCACCTGCCCCAACACAAGGGAATTCTCTGCAATGTCCTGCAAGAAACCTGCCTGCCCTGTCCTAGGGCCTCTCAGCAGTACTTGATCTTCACAGGAAAATCATCAAGTAGTTAGGTATTGTCCCTGCTTTATTCATGGGCACGCTCACAGAGAGAATAAATAAAGTCCTAGAACTCTCTGTAGAAATAAGTGAATCCCAGCAACTGGAATGTTGTGATTACTCATGAATCTTACAGTATGAATAAATAAAAATACAAAATTGCAAATCACAAGGGACACACTAGTCCTGATTCCCATCACACTGCCTTATTACAGGCAAAAGAATACAGAAGGTGAAAGCAGGATGCAGCACATAGCCCAGCAAGGCTACCCAGGTGTAATTCTGTAACTTTACCATACTGTGAAAACTATATGGGTCATATGTTCAGTAGATCTAACACCCAGGAGGTCTTGCCAATATCCCACAGGTGTGCACCCGAGTGCAGGGTGTGAAAGGAAAGCAATTATGTGGGTGGGTACACACACAAAACGGTGTTTCTAAATCCTGCATGAATTCACTCCACACATCTGCATCCATTTCACATTGAGGAATTAGATAAAGGGGAAGAGGAAGGGGAAAAAAATTCTCTTTTAAAGATACCTGAGCACTATTGCTGTTCTTTGGCTGCCTATTTCCTCAAGCATTTCACCCTTCCTCAAGACCTACTTGAGCAGACCCTCTGTAAATGGGCAGTGACAGGCCCAACCCAGGCAGCCTGGGGTCAATACACAAGTTTTTGTTGACTTCAACCCCACCTCCTATGCAGACTGTGCTTCTAGACTGGAGGGAGGGTGCTGCAAGTAGGAAGAAAGTAAGAGAGAGGCATCGCTGCCTCCTTCCAGTTTAATTGACAGGAGGGATTTTCTTGGGGATTTTAACTTGAAAACCAAACAATAAGCTACAATCCAGTCATTGTTCTGGTCACTTTACTCACATGTTACAGACCTTTATTTTATTCTATGTCTGTTTTTGTCCTCTCAGTTTACACTTGTAGAGGTAGGAACCTGGCTATGCATCTGTGTTTTTGGAGTGTTTCCACAACGCAAAGGAGAGGTTATAATACAAGCAGACTAAGTGTGACAAAGTGACATTATACCAGGCCAGCAAGGAGGGTAAGAAAAGTTGAAGAGAGGTCTCTTGGGTCTCAGAGAACACAAACTATAGAGTCACTTGGAATTTGTGTGTGGAAAAGGAGAGGAAGAACAGAAGTCGTATCCCTGTATCACACTACCCTCTGCAAAATATATGCTTAGAGATAAATATCAAGCAACAGGTGATTGCTGCATTAAATTAACTTACACCTGGTGGATCAGGAATGCAGAATACAATCTCTTTTTAAGTGCAGAAAAATTTGTGCTGAGAAATTGGATTAACCTCCTTTGCTGAGGAATACTTTAATCTTCTCTGCACCTCTCCAATTTCTTGTTGGTTTCCAAAGGCACGCTTTGCCTAGTGCAATTGCCCTTCCCTGTTTGCAAATAAAGAGCTGTATCCTGCAGTCCTTTCCTTGAATGAGAGAATTTGGACCTTAAGCTGCTGTTTATTATTTCTACGTAATATTTTTCCCTATTATAAGAAAGTGTAACCTTCAGCAATTGTTATATTTACTGATTGTTAATATTAAAGAACAGCAAATAAATGCTATGAATATAGAAGATGTTGTGATAGTAGAATCTAGATGTATAGACAGCTTTTTTTTTTAATCTCAACATCTGGAATCAAGTTCAATAGAAAAATTAAAAATATGAACTTGTAACTCACAAGATTCCAGGAGAGTACTGAAGATAAAGACTGACTGGAATGTAAAAATCTCATAACACAAGACAATATTTATTGAGCAGATCAAAGGCATCCAGTCCACAAAGGATATATCATCTCCACATTTTTCTACTGCCCTCTCTTCTCCCTGCTCCAGTAATCCCATTTTTATCTCTTCAGAAACACCCCATTTCCACCCTATTACAGTTTGTTAAAGGTGTCTCGCATCCCCTGCCTACCGCACCCCAGCTGTCTCTAGCCTTTCCCCTGCACTTGGCCTGCACAACCCTTCAGATGCCCAAAGCAGACAATCTCTCAGTGGATCCATTGCTCTTTGTTCCCAGGACCATCAAATGCATTTCACACCCAGCAGAGGCCTTGTGCACCATGTACGACAAAGCCCAAAATTCAATCATGCTTTCAGCTACCTGTTCTCCACAGGTGCCAAGGAAAACAAAGAGTAAATGAGCTTCATTTTTTTTCAAACCCAAAATTGTTAAAGTGGGTAGTGAGTTCCATTGACTTATAAAGTCCTTAGAAGAGCTATTTTTATGAATACATATAGATATGTATATAAACAAACCCCCAGCCATACTCCAAAACTCCATCCTCATGGGGGGCCGAAAAAGAGCAACTTCTTTTACAAGCTCTAAATAACTCAAGCCATCTGGGAGAAGGAAAGCACGGCCTTTAACGTTTTCTGTTTTTCCCTTTTGCACTTCATTTAGCCCTTTCTGGCCGCGCCTGCTGCAGCCAGGGCGCTCCCGCATCCCGGGATTAGCAGGGATCGCTGCCGATTGCTCGCACCTGCACCTCAGAGCAGCTCCGTTCCGCTCTGTGCAATCAGCCGTGCCTCCGCAAGGCCATCAGCTCCTGCTGACAGGCAAACAGAGACCCACCTGATGGCTCACACCAAACACCTGCAGAGAGGCTGCAGCAGGAAGGAGAGGGGAGAGGGAGGAAGGGAAGAGGTGGAATTACACAATTAAAAGACCAGGTTGGTGTTTTGAAGGGGAGGAGTATTCCCTGCTACCCACAGGTGTATAACAAACACCTGACTGTGAAACCAGCACTCCTGTGCAACCCCCAGTGAAGTTGTTTGCTTGTTTAATACCCAGTGCAGTAGGTCCTGTTGGTAGAAATCAATCTACTGATTTCTAAACAAGAGGTTAGGTCTCCTAATAGCTACTGTTTAGGGAATCTAAATTTAATTTGCCACCAAATCTCCATTACCAAAATGTAAAGAAACACTGGTGAAATACTAAATTATTGCTTTGTCATAGATGCACCCTGAATAAAGGAAGCCAACTGATTTTCCTTTGTTTCAATTGTATCTGTGAAATGAGAACATGAAACTCTGACATTCTCCTATAGCTGGATTGTGTCTGTGCCGGACAATTGCCTGTTACTGGACACGGAGAGCACCCTAAAACATCCATAACTAAATATGATCAGTAGCATGTGTTTATGCTTCAGTGATTAGTTTTAACAAAAAAGCACACAAACCCCAAGCTGTGTGTGGTTACTGCTGTCTCAAAGGACAAACGTGCATAACAGAAGTGTTCCTGAGAGAGTATCACAACTCTTATACAAGTGTGACCGCACAGCACAGATTCATCATTTGAGAAGAACAAAATTGTGTTAAAAAAAAAATAACATGTAGAAGAGAATGTCAGAAGAAGGTGTTTGCTCCTGCCTATTCCCTTTTCATTTCAGATTAATTCACTGTAGGAAGGGGTCTCATCTCATTGTTAATACTATTTTAAATCTTGTTCTGGAAACTGAGAAAACTCAGGTCTCAGCTGATGTTACTTACTTCTGGGCCATCCATTCATTAAAGGTAAGGATGTGACCTCAAACCAGTTTTAGCTCCAGCTTATGAACTGAGGTATAAAGGCAGCACTTAGAGAAGGGATGGCAGTAACCTGTGCCCCTTCAGGCAGCACTGAGCCCCAAGATCAATTCTTCTCTAATGTTACTTCTTGTTTTTAACTACTGCAGAAAGTGCAGAAACACTGACACAGGAAAGAGAAGACATCATCTCCTTGCTTTGTAAAGGGACAGACAACAAAGCACTGTGACCTTGAGCTACTGCAGGGCAGATCGTGGGCACTCTCCTTTGCAGGGCACTCTGTACTTTGGGACTAAACAGATTTATTTTGCTTCAGCCGTGGCATTTATCCTTGTAGCAACGCCAGTATGGCCACAGCACCCAAAATATTTGCAAGAACCACCTCAACATTTATCTACCAGAGAGAGAGACAGGATGTGTTGAGGTGAGGATGTACAGTGGAAACACAGAGGCAACAGGCAAGGTCTGTGTGTGTCCAGTGTCCACCCAAGACCTCACACAGGTGGGGTACCCATGGAAGGAAGGCACTGAGGAAGTCAAAGATAATTGAACACCATGGTTGCTTTGGATAGAATGCATCACACAGCCCTCACTAACATGCCAAGGGCTCTTTCTTATCAGGAGTGTTGCATTACCAGTGATGCCAGATTGGAATGGCTCCAATCCAAGCACAGATTTGTTGACACTTCCTTACCTCTGAGCAAGGACAAAATTTGTCCTAACTTTTCCTGTGATTAGCAACTCTTCTTTCTATGGCCAGTAAGGAGCAGAAATTGTCAAACCCTTTGGATGTATCTGTTTCACACTTACATGTAAAATCTCTGAATATCCCACAGCATATTGACAGTTGTTGCTGAGTCTTGAATATTATTTTGCAGCTAAAATCAAAGTAAGAAACAATTAGCATCATCCCATGATAAAACAGAGTATTTTATCGGCTGAGTCGAATGCAGAGCATAATTATATGGCTACAGCCAGAGATTACACACTGCGTCAAATGTCAAACCACGTCGTGTTAACCACCAAGTTATCCTGAAATTGTTCAGCGATAAGTGAGAAAGAATTTGGTCTCTCTCTGTGTGGTCTCTCTGCTGGGTGCATATTTCCCAGCTGTTATCCCCCTGACCTGCATACCTGCCGTGGACTCCTTCAAGCTTATCAATCAAGCTGGAGAACAGAAAGCCTAGCCTGACATCTGACCAGCGAACAGGAAGGCAGCAGTAACCCTCTGCTATCTAGTCCCTTTCTACTTATCCCCATGATGTAGGAAATGAACCAACACCTTGCAGAAGAATAATGAATGGAGCTGATGGATCAAGGTCAAACAGGCCTGACAGGTCCTGAAAAAAAAAAAAAAAAGGACGAAAGAAACCACCAAGAACTCCTTATTTACTCTTAAAGTCAAACCAATACAGTCAACATTCACTTACAAATGATTAATGTAGGATGGAAACTTCCTGTTATTTCTCTGGTTTGAGAACCAGGAATAAGTAGTGGATTTAGTAGTGGATTTCATGAAGACTTTTTTTTCATTACAGGCTCAGAAAAGATTGGATCACCTACCTACTTGTGCCTTTGAAGGACCATTTCTACAGGGCACGTATTGTCTCTTGGTAAGTATTGACTTTTGTTTGGGGAACATAATATTTCAAAGGAAAAAGGACCAAACCCAAAAGCAATAGGTTCCTATGCTCTTCTGCTTTACAAGAATTAAACCCATTCACATAAGGGGAAAATGAACATAAAATGCTATTAGATTACTGGAAGGACAGAAAAGGGTATCAAGGCCAGGCCTGTGGAAGTTACAATAGCCACATATAAGACATTCCATCCCAGCCTTCTGCAGAAGCACCAGTCCATGTGGCTTCAGATGATCTCCCACTGGAGACTCAGGAATTTTGCTTGATTTTCAACTTAGGGGTGCCATTTTTAAAATTTTCCTTTTTGACTAGTCAAATAGCTGCCAACAGCCCCAGCCAGAAATTAGTCTATTTAGTGCTGCCAAATTTTGAAAGTGTTCTTTTCTAATCTGTTGGCACTTGAAGATTTCCAAATCAATGGAATACAAAGCACCATGAATGAATCCCCTTTCATAAGTCCCCAGTCTTAGAAGCGACACACAGGTACAAAAAACAAGATCAACATCACCTTCAATCAAGGTTTATTAACAAAAACCAAAGAAGCCAACTTTCTTTTAAGCCAATAAGAAGGAAATTGGAAAAGAAATTCAGGACTAGGTATGTTGGGTTTTAAACCACTATTTAAAACTGGATCTGCATCCCTTGAGGGAAAACAAAAAACAACACCAAAAAGAAAAGACCACACCATGCTTAGAGTTTAACTTTTTCTTTAACCTATACCCTCCCTTTTAGTGCATCTGTTTACCACCATCCCTCTAAATCTGAGAATGTGCTTTATATGAATGTTTTGTCCAATTTTAATAGAAATTTACAATAATCACCAGGTACATAAAAAATACAAACCAACAGAGCCAAAAAAAGATTAAGAGGCTTAATTACACCACACCTATGCAACATGAGGTGCTTAAGCAGTGACAGCAAAGAGATTCCTTTTCTCAGAAAAGATCAGATATGAGAAAGTACTGAAGCATTAGCAGGGCCCACCTGTGTGTTAATCTTAGACAACACTAATGTAAGTTTACTTTTTTTATTATTTATTTATTTTACACGGAATAGGGAATGGGGAGTATATAAAGGATAACTCCACGCACCCTTTCATAACTTTCTAGTATAAAAATTCATTAGCATTCCACAAATAATGAACCTTTTAAACCCAATTAAATGCACTGGTTGAGTTGGCTTTCTGAGATTTCTGGCTCCTCCTCTCCTCATCCAACACTTCAAAGGAATGCCTCTTTTCTATTAAAAGTCTGTGTCTTGTAAAAATTTACTGCACCCTAGGATTTCCCCTCTTGGAATACACTATTCAAACTTGTAATTCGGGCATCTTATTTTTAGAAATTTCCAGAACAACCCCAACAGGAACCTGACTGATCAGAGAAGGAAGAGGAGGATGTTTTCTGGTAATTGTACTTTCTCCTTCTCCATAAATCACAGAAACTGAATACAAAATAATTCTTCCACAATCCAGAGAGAGAAGCTCTCTACATACAAGTCTGGTAACTCCTGTCTAGCCCAGCAAGACACAGCTGTGGGGTGAAGAAACATGGACACAAACAGACCCAGAGTGGCTTCTGAACAGGGCTGTGCAACACCAGGCAAAGGGAGCAGCTGGGCTCTCAAAGGCCTGTGTTGGAGCAGCTTTGGTACCACCTTCTAACAGGAACAGCAGAAGGCAAACCCCAAAGTGAGTGAAAGGTGGAATCAGGTAGACTTCAAAATGGAGATAAACTTTGAAATGGGATTTATATCCAAATACTGTTTGAGACAGCAACAACACACTTGATGATGCAGCACAATGCTAAAATAAACAAGGCTTCATTTACTTGAGCCTCTTCACACTGAGGGCATAAAGGAAGCCATTGGCACATTTTGTCCATGCAAATGAAACTCAAATAAAAATCTGGGGCAAATCTGGTAAATCAAACAGGCTAGGCCAAAAAGAAAAAAAGGTAGGAAACCTCCCAGGTATTTCTGAATTTACTTTTTCTTATTTTATTTCTACACAGACTAATTCTCTTGAATCACTGTTAAGAAAAAAACAGAAGGAAAATAAATTCATAAATTCTGCTTCCTTTCCTATTTTTAGGCAGGAAAAACTTTAGGGTTTTTAAAAACAAGTTTTAAAATTAGCATAAGATAGTTACATCTGAAAAAAATAGGTAGAAATTCATAGTGCTGGCTTTTACTTCTCTCAGTTTTACAGAACAAATAGACTGGAAAGATAAAGGAATATGAAGTCATCACAAGTAAGTTCTTTCTCTTGCCACTGTCCTACACAGCTGTTTCACAGTCCAGAGCTGGAACATCAGTGTTCTACAGTCATTTCAAACGGCATAATTACCAAAGTGTGGGTTGATCCAGGCACGCCACCTCCTCAGGGCTCCCAGACACTGCAATAGCCAGCAGAGCACGGAATGAAAAGGCACCAAAGCAAAGGCGAGTAACAAATTGGAATTCAGAGGTTTTGAAGTAGGGGTGGATCAAACACGGATTTCTGTTCACTGCAGAAACAAGAGAGTACTCTTGTGCAAAGTCCTACCTTATGGAAAGTTAGTCCTTAACTGGGCAACACTCACTACGTGGTACAAATATTTCCTACCCAGGGTCAGAGGTGACAGCATAGGAGACCTTTCATGTCAACGCCGTCTTTCCAGACCATGCTCAGACAGATAGTCACTGCCAATTTTTGGTGATGTATCACACCACCATAACAAAATGAGGGCTTTAATTTAGAAATTTCCACTTAATGATCTCAGAGTTTTTGCAGAAACAAGAGAGTAAATTTAAATTAAATATTCTTTATTTGGGGGGCAATATTTAAGCATAAAAAATGAAGATTGAAAGTGTTATGCAATATACCAATGTGAATGTGAGTGAGAAATGGTTGGAACATACAGGAGATTAAATATTAGTGAAAACATAGGTTCATCACATAATATACAAGCATTAATCAATAGATGCTGGTATGAACTGAACAGTGAGGGTATTTGATGCTATATCTGTAAGGATCTGGTGATCTCACTCCCAGTTCCGACTCTGCTGCTATAACCAGAAGGGCCATACAATGAAATCTAAATAAACTTCCCACTAGCATTTCCTCTTTGCCATTTTAGGAGACAATTGATGGTCTCTGGTCTGCTGATAAAAATAACTCAATAAAAGGAGAAGAATTTGCAGTAGTATTAGGTAGGAAATTTGTAAGCAGGTAATCAATGTTCTGCAGGGGCACAGAGTGAAATCGGCTGCCTTCCAAATGCTGCATCTTTGCATTCCAAGCAAAACAAGCCCCATCCAGCTCAATTCTGAGGCTGTTCAGATGCAGATTTTTTTTTTCCTGAATTCCCTGGATTCATGAAAGGGAAAGAGCAAAGCATTTTCCCTATCCAGCCTGTTCCTGGCTACAAGTATGAAAAGAACAGAAAGCTGACTAGCACAGCCACCTTCTTCTCTTGCGATTTTGGTTAAAGGCTTAGGTTCCAGCTCCAACCCACAAAACTGCCATAAATCTGTGCAAGGATCTGCCCAAGAGACACACACAACAAACAGAAATGTCTGCTGTGCACCATGAGGACCTTGCAACGCTCACCTCCATGTGCCTATGCCATGTTCATCATCGTGGTGAACATCAGGAATTACTGAAATGCTGCCCATTTGCCAGTTCAGGGTGCATTCATCACCAGGGCTGCATAGCCACAGCACATACCGAGCCCTTGTACACAGCACACACCCCTGTTCACTTGGCACCTTTTGCACAAAAACCTCTAAGAAAACAAGGACCAAGTTGCACCAGTTGTTACAGTCACCTGTGTCACAGAAAGGGCCTCTGTCTCAGGCTTCATTACCCTGATTCAGAAAATAAAGGTATGTGCAGTGCCACTTCATGCTATTTCCTCAGATAAAAGGAAAAGGCTTCCATCTACAGTTCATTAAACACAATTCTACCTTTGCAATGTCTTCCACATTAGAAATAAACAGCAGCTTGGATTATCTTCATTTATTTTTAAAGGAACACACTTTTTGTCATCAAGGACAGATAAAACCCCCAAATGAAGAGCACACCAGACAATTATTTTTAAATATGTGTGCTTCTGAGTCACACTATGTAAAAGAGAGATACCACCTCCCACATACACACACACCAGAAAGGAAATTAAAAAGGAAAAATACCGAAAGAAAAAAAAAAACAAGACAGCTTTTCTTTCCCAGTGCCAACTGCACACAACACTAGGGGTATTTGATAAGAAACATTGGTTGCATCGCTGTTATTTGAGTTCAGATTCACTCTTTCAATCACGTCACCTGTGCTCTTCCAAAACAGATTCAAAGATCTAAAAGACCAGCTTGATAAAAGAGAGGGACATTTATTTATTTATTTATTAAAAGGACATTTTTCCCAGACTTTAACTAAACCTCATCCACTCTTGTCACTCTGGGCAGACAGTTGAAAGCAATATTAGAGGAGGTAATTGCATAGATCAGTCAACAGCCTTTGTCCCCTTGCCACTGAGACTTACAGTAAAATGGGCACAAGAAAACATTGTACTGGATTAAAGGCAGGTCTTTTTCTCCAGTTGCTTGCTGCTTACCAGCTGTTGTGCTCAATGGCAGGGACAGAAGCTCTGCTGGTATCTATAGGGGAAATCTAGCCTGACACTGGCTCTTTTTTTCCCCTCCCCTTCTCTCTAGACTTGAAACAGATTACTCATTGTTTTTAAAGTGAAACTTTACCAAAAAGTATTCTATCTTGTCATCTACCATTAAGTCATTAATCATGTGTGCAGAGCACTTTACTAGCTGTGAATTTTTAGGATTCTGCATTTACAAGAACATCATTGCTATAACTTCTCAGATTGACAAACATTTTTCTGAACCCTTTGATCTTATTTGGAGCAACTCATGAAAAGACTCAGAGTAGCTGCTTAAACAAACAGTACAGGGAACAGACAAATTTTATTAACATTTGATTGTAAATCACTGGCAGCAGTTCACATGCTGATAAAAACAGATACTGCATTGTCAAAGAAAGACTGTACCTGTTATGAGTATGTCAGAACAGTCGCAAGAAAGCTCCAAGTGTACCTGGTAAGTGACAGAATTACAGCTGCAAAGTACAGTGAGATTGAATACAAATCGAAGGGCACTGAACAGATATGCAACAATAGAATTAAAAAGTCAGAAATAGAAATTGTTTTGTGTCAGAACATACATCATCAGCACCATCTTTAGGAGGGGAGTCATCACTCAGGTTTTGACAGCACAGACTGTAAATGGATTCTGTTTCCACAATAGTATATTTTATCTTCACATTCTGACCTAATTCAAAAGCACTGAAAAGCACAGTGTTGAGACTGGCACTGGAATTCTTAAGCCGAGTCCTATCCCTTCAATCATGCAGTAGTTTAATAGGACTATTACAAACAGCAAAACATCAGTTCCATTGCAGCCCTTGCATCACATAAATGCATTTTGTGAGAAAACATTGAAAGCCAGCTCATTTGTAGGTGTAAGTTTAAATACCTTTCCCACCTGAAAGTTACAACAAGAGAGAGGTGAAACATGCATTTTGTTATTGATTACAGAATTTTCTGAGTTGCTGCTTAGCTCAGAAACTATGATCTGAACTTTTCTGGCAAAAAAAAAATCCCACCTCATTCTGAAATAATTACCACTGTTGGGTTTTTTTACTGAAGCTTCTAAAAATAAAAATCAAATATTAAAAGTGTTTTTAAATAAATAAACTTCTACCTCCGCTCAAGGCAGACCTTAAACAAATTATATAAATTTTTTATTACCTTTGTAGAAATTTTGATCCAAGTTTCTGATCCACTTGCATTTAAATACTTATTCTCATGGATGGAACGAAACCTCAGACCCAAAGAATTGAAAAATTTTGAAACCACTTACAAATTTATGTATGAACTGCCATAGAGACAACCATCGATTTTGTTTTCCTTTGGCTTCATTTTTATGAGAAACAAGTTTAGACTTGAACAGATAGCTAAACTCCGAAGTTTTTCAAGCAAGTGGCTCCAAGTCAGCTTCCTGCTGGAAGGGGAAGTAGTGCATAATTGTGTGGCCACAGTCACAGAGAGTTTAATCACAAAAACTCCCTCCCTCCATCTCCTCATCCATTCTCACTCCTGCCCCCTTGTCATAGCTTGCCACCTTGTTTCCTGCAGCAGCCTAGTGGGTGGAAATTTAATCTGGATTCCCCACCAAGACCTACACCGTGTGCCTGGGAGCTGTTTCAGCCCTTCTCCCACTCTGCACACCAATCCTTCCCCAAGCAACAAGACCCCACCGGGGCCTCTTTGGGAAAGGGCTGGAATTCCTGTGCATTTGCCTTTGTTTAGAGTGGAAACAAGCGATTAACTCTCTTTACTGTTAATGGAAGTTAAGGGCAGTGGTTAAACTCGGACTTTCAGCAGGGTTTAACTCACCTGAGAACACCTTTTACAGAAGGAAACAAGAAAACGTGCCAGTGCTAAGGAAGCAGTTGGATTGATATAAACAGCCCTTTCTGTAAGGTTAACTGCAGTGAAGTCCGTGGAAAGTCTCAGGGTTGGAGTCACAAAACCACTTTCAAAGGAGCTTACACACTTAGCTTTTACATTAGGAGACTTCCCGCAAAAGTCAAGTTCTAGAAGCCTATGGCACAGCCATATAAAAGACTCCTTTGTCCCAGGATACCACTGAGCAAATGTCCTCACATTACCTTTAAAAATGGTCCTTGGAAATGTGTAGTTGCATTAACTCCTTGTGAGACATTTTTGGTATCTTTACATTCCCATATAGATCCACCTCAATGCAGGGCAGGCCAACATTAGGATCGCAGACAGACAAACACATCCCGAAGTATGAAGATTCAATTATCTGGGAGAGACTGCACACGCCCTTTAGGATTCCCTTTTCTGGCTGTCAGTCTTGGCCACGTCAGGGCATCCAAGCAGTTGCTTACATGCCTTACATGCATTTGCAATTAAGATCCAATATCTCAGATGAAGACCTGGAATGTAGAGCCTGAATCTTGTTCTCCTGCTCACAGATAAACATACAGAGTGCAGGACAGTGTTCAGCTGATAGAAGAGCTGGTCTTACTTCAGGTACCACATCACTGCTTACAAATTGGGTAAGTTAGCTCCACTACACCAGCCTGAGGTACAAATCAAACAATAGGATACCCAGGAATGTGAGGATGCAAAAAGGTGGGTTACAGCTGCGTGGCCAATTTGCATGCCAAGTTGCCACAACTGCACAGGAGGAAGGGAAACAGCCTGTCAGCTGTGGATTTGCATATGGAAGTAGCAGGGTTAAATAGAAAGACACGTGTAAGTTTTACCCATAAGTGTTTTTGCATGTGTACACATACACAGGGCAGAAAATTGGGTCTTAGAAGTGTCCTGGTAAAACAACACGTAAAGTAAGAGCTCCACGACACAGCCAGGCTGGGCAAAGAGCCAGGGGCTCCTGAGTTGTAATCTCATCTGTGCAACTGAATCACTGTGGGTTTAGTCAAGTAATTAAAGTTTCCACTGTCTTGGTTTTTTACTTGTGTTAGATATAACAGAGTGTTTCTCCCTTTATGTATGAGAAGGGTAAATAAAGATAAGAGCTACTACTTTACTGCCTGATCTTTGCAGTTTAAAGCACCAAGAAGAGTAATTTTATTACATTACTTCATTCTAGATTTCTTCTCTCATCCAACAGATATACAATGATAGTTCCAGAGGATATGACAGATTTATGAATCCTTCAGTGTAGGCACTACATAAAACTAACAAAAATTAATTATTTCCATGACTAAGATAATGAAACTTTAAGATCATTTCATACTACAAATTAGTTTCTCAGGGCAAAGTTTTCCTGTTACTTTAGTTTGATATGATGGAGATAGAGCCATCTCCTGTGGTGGTAGATATTTTATGAACATCTAGTAACAACCAAAAAGGAGGCTGTAATCTACTACATACCAAATTATCTCAATTACTTATCAGTTTACATGACGTCCTTAAAACATTAATCAACAACACAATAGCTCAAAATCCTTTTAAGACCTTACAAATAAGCTGCAAAGCAACCATAAGCGGAAGCCCAGGTTCAGAGAGTGGAAATCTTCTCTGAGATATGAGTTGCTTTCTTTGGTTCTTGCGAAGCCAAAGTCCCACAGTTAAACTTAACCCCTCTTGACCAATGTCACTTGAAAACAGACCAGTGTAAAAATGAAAAACAGACCTTCTACAGCAAGTAAAACAGCTCAACTTATATCCTGTTCTACAGTGACTTATACACAATCATTAGTGTGTAATTTACAGCTCCTAACACAACTCTTACCACCTCTGTTTTGACCTGTGATGTGTAATGGGCTGCCAGCTGCACAGAAGTGACTGAACCAACCTCTTCAAGGAAAGTCCTGCCTGAAAGACTGGGTGAGATGGACACAGCTGAAAGGTCACAGGAGGTGAGAACTCATGCAAGGTAGTGTAGGTTCTTTCCTTGTTACTGAACTGTAAACCCTAATTACAATCTCTTCCTTGCACCTGGAACCTCTGTCCTTGAATCTGCCCCAAATAAATGTCTCCTCCATGAAGAAAGTGAGAAATATGATGTGATTTACCACCATAAACTAAAGTGAAATGTTCCTATTTAAAGTTTATTGCATCTATTATTTCCATAGAGCATGACTGTTTCCAGCAAATGCCTGTAAGAATGCCAGCCCTTTTGTATTGCCTGCAATTAGCTTATCTCCAATTATATAAACAGGTACATGATGACAGTCTTCGGTAATAGAGGTATTATGGGGAAAATAAGGGTTGCTTTACTTTGAGTGTAGGTCTTAGCAGAAAACAGATTAAAGCTTATGTGGATATACAAAATAATAGGCTAATTCTATTGTCTGCCTCTCCTAAATTATTTTATTAGATGGAACATATTAATTATAATGAAAGAGAACCCCTGACTCTGTTGGCTTCTAATGAAAATTCCTTTGTATGATCACGGCAGGATTTCCCACCATTTTCTCTTTCTGATGAAATTAACTCCCTATGGTTGGTCACCAGGATAAGCTCATTTTAGCCAATCAGCTTGGGAGCTGCCATTTACCTCACAAAGAGAGAAAAAGGTATCTGCTGTCATAGCAACGAGTGGCTTTGCTCTGATCATCTTTAGATCCTTTAGCATAATGAAAAACACCGGCTTGCGTTTTAGATGATTAATCTTTTCCCCTGTGAACCTACTTGAATACATTAGCAAAACAAGTATGAAAAATTTGTTTATCCCAAGATAATCATTAGAAAATTACCTGCAAGAGTAATTCTCATTAGGGCAGAGCTCGTGAATAGGAGACCATATGGTGAATGAAAGCAGCAAGAAGCAAGAAAATCTCAAAGCTGCAACAGGTTGCAAAGTTTTCAGACTGAATGTGGAAATTGGTTAACCATCAAAAGTTGTGAAAATTTGTTTTCTTGCTAAAATTTTAAATAGGTTATAAGGAAGACTCAACAGATTCTACAACCAGGCCTGAAAATCCTTTCCTACACAGACAGTCCTTTTGTGTGTGACCAGTTGTGCAAATTCCAGAGGGCCTGATCCCAACCACATCTCGTAACCCTGGTGAATCTTAACTTTAATGGTGCTAAGCTCAGAGCTGAAATTATAGAACTAGTTCCTTATCTCACACTACATATTCTTATTCACAGTGTGAATTTAGATGTTATTATTTTGATATTTAAATGGCATTATGAATTTAAAATTATAGAAGAGTATGTACAACTTTTGAGAACGAACTCCTGGAGAAAATGTAAGAGAAACTTAAGATTTCATAATACACTCTGACTTCTTTGGTATTCAAAATCTTATTTTAGCTATGTAAATGATGAGAAGTTAATATTATACTGGGGCAAGGTGAAAGAAAAGTGAGATCATTTGCAGCATTGAAATAGTTTAATTATGTTATACCCACAAGAAGTCCCAGTAGAACAGATTTGGAATTCATACTATGTAAAGCTAAAATGACTCCTCCAGTTTCAACAAATCATTAGAAAAAGATAGGAAAAAAAGGAGGAGGAAGAGATAAAAATTCCTACGAGGTATCAGCTTGGTTCTGAGAGCAAAACCTGATGTGATTCTGTGGAGTCTGTCTCAGTACAATGGAGCAGGAATGTTCATACCAATGGATGTTGCTCTCAGTTCTCTTGTCTAAATATATAGATTTCTCACCTTAGCATGAATTTTTTTTCCAAAACTGCATTGTTTGGATAAGTTTCTAGTCATAAGCCTAAAATAAATAAATCAGTAATGTCCTCTGTTACCACACTCAGAAGAAAAAACATTTTTATTCTAACTCTTTTGAAAGTAACTGCAGTATTATAACATTCTAGAAGAACACCCTTTAACCTCACTGCCATCATGCATTGTCTTGCAGGCTCAAAGTTACACGGTAATGACAGAACTGTAAGAGGTCATTTCCCTGTGCAGCACTTCCATCTGAACTCAGTGGATAAATATTTCACATCAATGATATGAGCAGTTAATTTCAAAGCTCTACCAGTTGTTAATAATGGTTTTCTAGCTGTGTGAGTTTTGGAAGAGCATGATATTGAGTTCTGTGTGTATTTATTTTTTTTTTCTGACTGGTGAACCTTTGCCCTACTCAGGCTGTATCTCCTTCCTCAAACAGACTTCTAAGAGCTATCACAGACACTAACTATGTAGAAAAGCACATCCAGAATGACATATTTACTGTTGGGTGAACCCAAACCAACTCCATTTTTTTTTTTTCAAATGCCTACTTCTCAACAGAAAGATGTCCCGTACAAATTAAACACATTGGATTTCCCAAGCTCTGGATTTCCTCCATTTATTTGTAGCCTCAAAGGGAAACTGGTTGAAGAGCACAGAAAGGACAGGGATGACTCTTCCCATTGTGGGTGAATCTAGGAAAAAAGAAAACTCCCTGGCTATTTGTAGCACAGTTCATCACATACCTACATTTTTTTAGAGAGTTTTAGAGTCTGACACAACCCACTCATTTTCACCTCTCTTTAGGCTATTCCGTGGAAATATCCGCAAAGAGATCAGAAAAACAACAGTGTTCAGATATTGAGGAAAAACAGAAAGCAATGTCCGTGTTTCCAGTTTATGGGGGTACTTGTATATGCTGGAATTTTAACTTCACTTTGCAGCTAACTTTTTCTTCAGGTGACTTTAAATCCTGGATGAGTTTTCTATGAATTTCTAGTGGAAAATTTCAGGGGAATGGTCTCCAAACTGAACCTCCTTGATCTGAGATCTAGGTGGCAAGAGGTCCCAATCAACTGCCGGCTACAGCAAGATCAAAATAAGCATGATTAGCATATTCAAAAATCCATTTTATTAAGCCAAGCCTCAAGTATTTAGCATGTAAATTTTTCCAGAGCCCTTGATGGAACATTACCATCAGCACCAAGCACTGAAAGCACAGTGATAACAGATGCAATAGCATCTCCTGGGTGACTTCAGATTTTCATCCATACGAAGTAATTAATCCTTACTTTGTGTGTATCTGGGTGTGTTTATGTGTTTGCTCTGTTTTATTATCTTACCTATACTATCTGCAGTTATCAGCTAAAACAACTGGAAACTTTAGTTCCCCAGTATTATTAACAGTACAGGAATGCACAGATTAAAAAGCATACATCATTTAAAATGTTTATTTATGGTTATTTCTTACATTCATATTGTGTTAATTTAGCACTGACAAGAAAATCCTGTGCATTTGATGAAGCGCTTTTTCCATACCCTTAATCTACCTCATACCAATCAGGAGAGGTGAAAAATATTCTTTAACAATTAGAACTCCACAGATACATGTTGTGCATTAAATGGTAACTATGTAATTAAAAGGAACAAATTTAAAATCTGACAACAATTGGTGCATCTCCAGCATTTAAAATGATTCAATTATTAATAATTCATGCTCAAAACCCCATATGTGGGCAATGAAGCAGAAGGAGAGATGAAAACGAAGTCTGATCCATGACTAACCTTACATCTGTACAGAGCCTGACTAAAGAGAGTTACAGCATTATATTTTCTACAACATTTACCCAAATACAGTAGGAAATTGTCACACCATAACATGTATTTGCAGTGATGCTCAACAGTTAGTTAATAGCATGGGGGTGGGGGCAAGCCATGCCAATGCACAAGAATTCAGTTACACGTACAGTTCCATACCAAGTCCAATGAATCAGAGCACTGAGTGGCTTAGATGCCTGAAAGATTTTAATTTCACACGAGTTAAAGCCAAATTTGCTTTAAAAATTTTGAGAATCCAGTCCAGTCTTTATGATTTTGGTGCTGGTTTGAACAAAAATCAGCAACTTTTATCTCTAGTGCTGTATGGTCAGACTTTTAATGAGAAACAGTCATCCTTCTGAGATGCTAGTCTACATTTAAAATAGTAATTAGCAGATGATTCACATTGTCTCATAGCTCACTTATCCCATCCAGTAACTTGTTCTGATATGTTATTAGATCTGCTCCCATGAATTTATTCTGAACTCAAAATTTGCACAACCAACAAGCAACTCAGAATACCACAGATATCTTTGTATCAATTCAGCCCAAAACCAAACCTCATGAGATTTCATCTTTTAAACTACAAGAAATAATTGCTTAATTCTAGATCTAGGTTTTTACTTTTTCCTCTCTCTTTTTTTTAAAGTCAACTTTCCTTTTATAGCTTTCTTGGCAAATTTGATGCTGCAATAATCTGCATATGAAAACAATGGCAGTGACGTGTCTGAGTTAGCTGCAAAGCCATTTTTCAAGCAGCCCAAGTCAATGAAGCTACACATTATGCTAAAGTCCTCCTGATCCAAGAAGCTGTAAGAGAAGACTGAAGAGCAGAGAAAGGGAAGATGTGCTAAATCCTCACATTAATATATTGAATTATTACTATAATTTGTACCACTACTGTATTGCTGGACAAAACTAAGAAGAGAGGGTATGGTCTAGGAGACCTCCCAGGATAGAAATGGACACACAGTGTCCTTAGAAATACAAACCCTAACAGGCATATGCAGTGTTATACCCTTCCTTAAATGCCATAGATATTTAAGAAATAGCCCACAACATATTTATGAAGAGTAGTGATATCCATATTTTTACCATTAAAATACATAGTTGATTCATGTGTATTGAAAGAGATTACAAATTCAACATTTTAAACACACTCAAAAAAAAGTGTCATAAATAGATCTGTTTACTCCTGCGACCTTTTTGATGTCCTGGCTCTAATCATCGTTCCATATGTGGGGGGATGAGGGAAGAGACATGTTTATTCTGCAGCTGATTTATTGCAAAATCAAGACCATTCAGATTCAAATTCCACCCCTCTTTAAATACATTGTTGCTGTTCTCTCTTTCGCACAATTCGCCACCACATGTAAAGGTCAAGTCCACTGGTAAAGTAATTCATATGGTTATCCAGATCCTATCCAAGCCATAAATTAATGTGACATAAACTGCCTACAGCATTTCTTCTATTTCTAATGTTATACACAGGCAAGTCCAGCCTAGTGTACTGATAATTAAAGTAAAAACTGCATACACTTCCCCCAAGAACACACAATCCAAACAGGAAGTCAGTTGATTCCAGTTTGGGACTTGCTGAGGGAGACAAGCAATCACCTGTAGCAAATGTTAACTTCCAGCTTTCTGTGGAAAAATTAAGTCTGCTTTACCTCACAATTGCCAACTGTAACACCATCACAGAGTGAAGAGCCAAAGGAGGAAAAAACGCCGCAAAATTTCATCAGAATCCTGATGTTCCTGATTTTACACAAAGCAACCAGAAGAGCTGCAGGCTAGTCTCCTAATGCTCTGAAAATTAAGACTTATGGAAATCACATGTGAGCATATTGTTTCTTAGAACTTGCTGTTTTCTGAAAAATCTCAAACCCATGGTGGAAGTTGCTCTGCAAAAGGGCTTTACATTCTGTTGCTAAAATGAGCTTATTTATTTTGAAACCACAGACTGATCATCAATGATGCCCCCAAGAATAGTCACAGGAGACTAAACAGGTGGGGGTTTTTTCTCTCTTTGGTACAGCTAACAGTTTGACTAGTAAACTTAATCCCATAAATAAACTGGAACAACTCACCCTGCAGACTTCACTGGAAATGAGCTAATATGCACCTGCTGAAGATTCAACACACAAGGAGGTAGTCTCCTTGGAAACTGCTCATGATGGTCTGAAATACAATAGAAACAGTCACTGAAGAGACTTAGATTAGTGTAGGTACTGGGAAAGGTGATGAAAGACCAGGATTTTGCCCCCAAAATTAACTGTCTGAAGAGGGAACACTCAAGTATGTTATGCAGTATAAGTCGTGTAGGGAGTCCAGGGTAGACCTGGGAAGAAGAATCTGTATTAAAGAAGTCAAGAGTGTGTTCAGAGCCTACCATATGTCATCCATCCCTAAATTACTGTTTCCTTCACTGTGGCTGAACTAACATCTTCAGGGCAGTTTAACCCATGAGAAAGTAGTTTACCCAACATGGCTCAAACTCTGCTGTAAGCCTGGACATTTACAACACCTGCTAATGTTCTCCTGTTCTCACATGTTTTTTAGAACATCTTTCATTCCTGATTAGCATCACAAACAGCTACTTTCTGCTGTCCTCTCTCTCCTCCCAAGTCTTTCATAAAACCTGCTGACTGATTTATTCAAGCACTTATCTTTTAACTTGCTGTCACCAGACAGGTGCACACTTGCAACAACCCTTGTAGCTGAGTCCATTTAACAGCTCTGTTAGGGGCCCAGCCTTGCAAGACATTGAGCTGCACAGAATTTAGATACACATTGAAAGCAATGATTTAGGGCTCTCTCCAACTTGCAGGCAGTGCTCAGTGCCTTAGGCATCAGTTTCTGCCTTGTTAAGATGATTGTAAAAGGACCATCCCATCTAACTATTTAATGTTATTTTAATAGGCTACATTACATGAACTTGATACAGTAGTGGTTATCTGAACCAGAGGCTCCATTTGCTCCAGGGGCTTCAATCACAAAAGTAAATCCCTATAACACAGACAGACAAGAGAGTTTGGACAGTGTTAGGGTTCAGGCCTGGGTGATCTTGTTTGCATATTTCAAACCCACTTGACCACACCTGCACTCAGATATTTTTTGTTGGCATTTTACTGTCAGAGACTAGCGATGAAGAGGGAGAAAAACATGAAGAGCAAATTCAGAGGGAGATTTACTCATTCTTTTAAAGTCACTAAGACAGTAAAGAAAATCCTAAAGAGATACCTCACTTAAAATAAGCAGTTTCCAGAATCCCTCTCTTCCTGCCATTACTCATATCACAGGCAGACCTTTCATGGGGGAGCATGTAGAACAATAACCACAGATTACACAGCCACATAAAAAGTGCATTACTTAGGAGCTAAAGAAGAAGCTAACAGAGACATGTTCTCCACAGAGATCACTCAGCTGCGGGTGAATTGTAGATGACCTCAGATACATCTACACACACTCCCTCTTCTGTGCAAAAACCAAGCTCGCTGCCAAGAAAACATCGTCATAGAATGTGAAGGGAATGTTTAAGCAGTTTCAATCTACCTCCCAGGTATCTTCCACTAGTTCTCCCACAGAAAATTAATCAGAACTCTCCATCTGAACCCTGGACTAAAGCTTTTTGGGAGGTGACAGAAACTTTTATAAGAAGGAAACCAAGTGCAGTCTCAGTCATTTCAAAGGCAGAAGATTCTGTTGCGAGCTCTATAATGTTTCCTTCCAGTTCCAGCTCAGTATCATACAGCTGAATGCATGTCCTGCAACTACAGCCCAACATCTTGGCTAAAACATCCAGGCTCAATCCAAAATCTTAATGAAGTGAAACATTTACTATAATTTCCAGGAGAAGTTACCAGATCACACTCAAATACACACACACAGTGTTGCACACAGCATAAACAACACTGTGTGTAAAATTAACTGTCAGCTGCTGTAATTTAAATTCTTTTCAATTCAAACAATATGAGTGTTTCCATGAAACCTGAAATCCTGAAGCTTTGGAAAACCTTGATAAAGCTCTTAAGTATAGTTGTTTTTTTTTACCCTAAACCATTAAATCAAATCACATGAAAACAAACCAAAGAATTCAAGTAACTGCAGAGGGAAGAAATACAAACCAGTGATAAATTTATTTTCTTTTATTCCTGGGGCATCATGACTACCTCTTCATTTTCTTATTCTTAACTAGTATATCAGGAAAAAGGTCCTTGGCAAACATCTGCTCATCTAGCCAGCCTCCTAATGCCCTTATTAACATACATTTAAATGTCTTGTTTTCAAGTAATCTTCTAACTTAGCTCTCAAATCAGTATTAGTTTATTTTTGGACCATAGTCAGGAGCATATCCTCATGCCTCAGGTACTTTTTGCCCTCCCTACACACACACACACACACACACACACACAATAAAATCATGTGCAACCAGTTCTCCTGCATGGCATGAGCCACAAAGCCAACAGCAAATGGTTCTGAGTTAGGACTGAGAGAAACAGCCTTTTCTGAAAGGACCAAGGGACAGTTTTGTGCTGGGAGTGTTTCACCCATGGTTATACCTTTTTAAGGTTGCTGGCAGGTTGGAGAAGTGGGAGCTCTGTGCTCACATTCAGCTGTTTTCAAGGCCTCTGGTTCAGAGGGTGGCATCAAGCTTTGGTCAGAAACAGGTTGTCCTGACACATCCCCCACAGTCAGCTTTGGGAACAGGCTGCATACCCAGGAGAAGGCAATTTTTGAGGCACCCTAAGGAGCAGCACTTTTGAATGAAGGGGACCATGGGGTTTCACATTTTTGTTACTTGCTTCAGGGTTGAAAGGAGGTTCACAACCCTGTCATTTCATTTATGGATAATGATACCCAGCACTTAGGACCAGATGTTTTTAAACATATCCTATGCTGAAAAGATGAAGGCTATTAATTTAATGAGACTCATACCTCACATAAATCCTGTAAGGACAAGCATGATGAGAACGAACTTCTCCCAAGTGACCAGGCACATCAGTGCCGTGCCACAGTGGGTTAGCTGTATCAGAGGCAGAAATGTGGGAATAAGGACCACCTATTCCCTAGACAGGAAAATCCACAGCAAGCTGTGAGATGTGGGAATTTCATGACATCATTCTGAGGGTGAGGTGGGGACTGAAGCGTCTGAGGGGCTCTTGTTCAGCCACTTCCTCAGAACAGGGTTCCCCCCTTCTTGGCCTTGATTGACACTGGATTTGTTTCAGACCATAAAGAGAATGAGTGAAACCTGTGAGCCTTGAGCCTCAGGGCCAGATTTATAGGCAGAAAGAGAATTCTGTGATCTTTTTTCATGTATTTGTTGTTACGGTCAAAATAGGCCTCTTACTTTCAATCTGGAGACACTTTTATTGCTCACCTTCTCTCGTATGTCCTCAGGCACATGGACTCACAGCAGAAGCAAGCTGGGGACTCAGTGCAAAGCATTGCTTGTGTGAAAAGCTTTCTGGTCCCTGATTCCCTGGGTGAGGGCAGACAGCTGCCTCTGCACTGGTGTAGATCAGCCTGGTACCAGCAGCTGAAGAGCTGAAGCAATTCTCAAGCTTTACCACTCATAGTTAACCATCTCATGAAAAACACAGTTTGAAAAATTTCCCGTGTCAAACATGAAATAAAATTCAGGCAGATTATAAATCTTCTAGAAAAATGTCAAACAATTCAAATGTCCCTACCCATTACACCTGCTACACTGTTTTTCTTTGACTTTAAATGGATTTTGAGTTGGACAAGGCACATGGTAAAGTCATTCTTGCTCCTTGGTAAGATACTTCCTTTGGTTAAATACCTTTACAGCTCCTGAATTTAGGGAGATTTTGTTTTTCTCTGACTACTTCCAGAAGTTGGATCTTGGTCTGGCCAGTTACTAAGGAAGACACTTTTTCATATATAATATGTAGATGCACATAGTAGTCAAACAGTTACCAAATTCACAACCTACTAACAGCAGTTCAGCTGTAACAGTGACACAGACAAGTCCTTTTTACTTTGCACTGAAAAAAATTAAGGATGCTCAAATACAGCCCCATCTCTTCTTAGGGAGACTAACTGCTTAAACTGTGGTGACAGATGACTGTTTCACAGCTGAATATCCACTATGTCCAAATTCTTCCTTTGAAGGTACTTGTGTATTTAATTTGCTTTTTATCCAATTGTTAAACAAATTAAAGTTAGTATGAGATACGGAAGAAGAGGGTTCATTCCATTTCAAGCCTTCTGGAAACAAATATCATAACCATAGAGATGGGGGAGTGAGTTTCTTTGACTGCTTAGTGTTCTTTTAACCTTAACTTGTTCATGCCAGATCAAAAAAGGAATTAATTACTTTCACAACAGGAGTGTTTGTTATTCACAAGGCACCAATCTCTGCTTAGAGCTGTGGGAGATTCTGAAACTACAGTTCCATTGATGGGAAGAATCAAAATGAAAATCATATTTAGAAAGGGGGCAGGAAGGAGTTAATAGAGGAAATTTCATGAGGAACAGGCAAACAGAAATAGCCCCTCCGTTGATCTTCCCCACCCTCAAGAACTAAGTTCTGTTGTCAGTGAAACCTCTAATGGTGACAAAATTGCCTCCACTGAAATAAATGGAAAAATTCCATTGCCACCAGCTGGGGTGGGACTCGATCCTGAGAAACTTCTTTAGTCTCAGCTAAATGAGAAGTGCAGTCTAGATCCTGCTCAGACAATAGCACTTTTGCCTTCAATTCCTGCACACCTCAGAACAAGTTCCTGCTTTAAATTCTTTCATTGCCATTTTCTCTGCTGCGGCCTGAGAATACTTTTCTTTGAGACCATTAAGAAGATGAATGCATTCAAGGATTTTAAATTTATCTTTTTTTAAGGAGAAAAGTAGACTTTTTCAAGTAGGAAAAAAAAAAAAAACCTTCTTGCTGAAGAACGTAGCCCTTCTCTACCTGGCAAAGGAGAGAGCTGAGCTGGCTTTACTAATTTGTCCCGTGTGGTTGGAGATGCTCTGATGGATTTTTACTGGATACTGAGTGTTATTATTGCATTATTTTACCTGCTTCACTAAGCAGATTTTATGACAAGATTCTCAGGGAGCTCCTGCAGAGTGCAAAAAGGTAACTTTAACTGAGCTGTCTGGGAGTCTGACATTAACCTTTCCAAACAGGTTTTGCTTTATGCTCAGGACAGGGGTTTATTAATTGGTTGAATGAATCAGCCAGCACACCAAGGTATTACAAATACAATCACTTATCTCTTTACATTCAGTATGGACATCTAAGTGCCTGAACTTCTATGCTTTTACCTCCAGCAGCTTAAAAGGAGACCAGTGCCTGCATTGCTGGGCTTGTTTTTCTCCCTGAAGCCTGCAAGCTGCATCATGCCGGAACGTGGAGCTCCTCTTAGATATCAAAACTTTCAGACAGCTCCATTCCCAAAGCAAACACCACCAAAGAATATGACAGCCCACACACCTTTAGGGCACTTACATTACAGACATCAGTACATGTCAGAAAGGTTTAAGATGGGATAAAATAAACAGGCATAGAGTTATTGTCCTTAATTATCCTGCGGATTTTCCCCTTTTCCATCCCCCATGGCCTTTTTTTCTTTTTTTCTTTTTTTTTTTTTTTCTTTTCCAGACACAGAACCAGAAAAACATGAATGATCAGCAAGTCTGGGAACACGGTGAGAATCAGTGAAGTTGGACAAAATCTTTACAGAAGCCTCAGAGCCAACTGGGGCTTGCCAAGAGACCACCCGCAGAAATGTCTGGAGACCTCACCAGTGCAAATTAGATTGGCTCCCTGGAGCATCCATGAAAAGAAATAGCTTCAGATCCTAGCTTAGGCAGACTGCTCTGTACAGACACTACTGTCAGCTCCCTGATGTCAGTCACTTTGAGCCAGGGTCCAGCCATCCCTGAGCAGCACCGCCTGTGGTCAGTACCATCCCCACAGCAGGCTCTGCCCATGGTCATTCTGAGAGTGTCACCCAGGTCTCACAGCACAGACACCAAAACAATCAAGGGTATTGCCCCTTCTAGATAATGGTAACATTTAATCCCAACAAACTTCACCATTCTGCACTTCAAGTATTACAACCCTCTTTCAGTTCCTGGACTTCTCAGGAAGACACCTGTGGATGTTGGGAGCAAGCACCAACTTGTCATCTCCCCTTTCTTTATTCTCCTCAGTTCCATTTCATTATTTTATTTCAATGCTTAATATAGTATAGAGGATAAGGAAAATGTAATGACAGGTAAAAAACTCTGTATATATTCATTAATAAATAAACTTCACATGGCCATCTTCTCCTATCACCTCTGTTATAAGTGCCTGCTGCACAAAGAGGTTGGACAGATGCACCTGAAACTTTACTAAATCAATTTAAAATAATCCAACATAGTATTTAGATCATTCATTCTGAGCAGAGCCTTTAATTGCCCTACAACTTTATTTTTATTATTGATTAAGATGTGCAAGATATGCGGATATGAACAAAACAAACATCCTACAGGGCTTGGTGTTATATATTGGATACAATTATTTTAAAAAGACAAAAAAAAAACCCAAATAAAAAAAACTGATGTGGTCAAGTAAATATTGTGAAGACTTTCTTTAAGAAAGGAAAACTTAAAAAGCAGAAGACATGAGGCACACCACTGCAGGCAGAACATTACACTACAGGATTCCTCTTGAATGAATCAAGCAGGAGATCACCAAGTTCAAGAATAAGAAAAAGAAATACTGCCTAACGAAAAACGGTTTTCTCCAATTTCATCACCACAAATTTCAGGCTGCTGGACAATTTTCTGCATCTGAAAATAAAGTAATGTTTTAAGAAATGTTGACCTCTGGTTCTGGAATTATTCATGCAGAAATTTCTTTGAAATTTAAGCGGAGTTACCTCAAACATATACAGGTGTGAGGAGCCCAGTCACTTTAGGATTAGCTGTTCTTCAGAAACTTTAGCCATGATATGGAATTTGAAGCTCCTCTTGAACTTTTCTACTAATTCAGTAATTACTGCTGTGCCTGAAATTGACCTCCTTCCTGTAATTGCTCAGCATGTATTTTCAATCAAAGACATTAACACTTGAATTTAGATTCCAATTAACACCCAAGGTGGACTTTAAACAAAAAGTAGAATAAATCAGGGACTTTTCCCAGCATAGTATTTCAGCAGCCCACATAGGCAAACATACAGTACATGCACTGGAAATGTGAGGATCTGCAATAGAGCATGGTCAAACCACAGTCAGCCCATCAGATTTGTGGAATATCAGGATTACAGATATCACCTGGGATTAAGCACTTCGCATGTGAGCACACGGACACATCTGTTGCTTTGTCACCAACTACAATGCAGGCTTTTCACTGATGCAATTTGGCATGCACTCCTTCGAGTTCCAGCACTGAGAAATGCATATAGAAAAGAGCTTTACGTACTTGCACAACTGGAAACCAAACTTCTTTAAAGCCTAGCTTCAAACTCACATGAAGGTGTGCAATCCTCCTTAAAGCAGCCAGGAAGCACCACCTTGTTTTCACCACCTGTTTTAAAAGAGGTGTCCTGATAGAGATGGACAGAGGCAGGGACAAAGGGCAGGTGAAGTGAAGAAGCTTATGTTAGATATGTGATACTCAAAGAGTTAAACACGTTATTAGCTCTTAGGATAAAAGAGGGTAACAATATAAAGGGGATTACTGTCTTCCAGTTGTCATTCTGAGGAAAGTTTATGGCCCCAGTTCTTCCCCCCAAAAAACATTTCCATGATGAATTCTAGACAGCCTTGAAACATTTAAGGAAGCAAACCTAGCAGGCATTTTCCTTGAGGAATGACTGAATTAACAACTAAAAATAGTCAAAGTGCACCTGTGTTCTCCATGGAATGATATTGCTGCAAGAGCCTGATTGTAAAGATGCATCATTGTGCTGTACAAGGCTTTTCATGGTAGCAAAAAGAAAAAATTTCATGTTGCTTGTAAGGCTGGCACCTTTGGCTCAGGAAATCTTTGAGTCCAAAACTGCTAAAGCTGAAAGAATTTCTGGAGCAGCACTGCCATATGCTTGTATTGTTCTGATGCACCTCCCCAAGCACCTTGCGTTGACCATGGCTGGACACAGTACACACATCTCAGTAGACCTTTGCTCCAACCTGCTATGGCTTTTTTTATGTTCTCATGTGTCCTCTGTTGGGTTTTTTATTATTTTCCTTTAAAAGGAAAATTGTTTCCATGGAAACAATTATGCCAGTGGCATGTATGAGTTTAGTAATGTCCTTAGGAAACATCTACAGTCAGTTCACAGAGGTCAAGATGTCTTTATGAATATAGATCTTTAAGCAAAGGTACTGTTAAGACAACAAAAACAAGTTCAGAGGTTTTCCAAAACGATAAGTAATGATCACATTTCACCACTGTCCCTTATTTCAAGTTCTACATCAAAATGTTTCCTTTTGAAAATTTGGCCTCAGCTGTGAGTGTTGAGCTTTTGAAAAGAGGATGCAGAATGCTCTGTAATGTACAACCTGCTATGGGAAATGTTCTTAGTCATGACTCTGAGTTTCTGCACACAGATTGTCCCAGGGGTCTTGGTATAAACATAATTCTCTTATAATCCAGTGCTAGAAGAACTACTATACAACAGGAGCTAAAGGGAGAAAAAAAAAATAAGATTAAGACATTCATATAATTATTCCTTTGACCGCAGAACAAACCACAAGACAATGTGACATTATACTCACTGTTTACCAGTCCACATTAATAAGAAAATCTTATCGTGCTATAAAAATATTTCAACTTTTAACCTAGCAATCAAGATAGTGCTTTTCAGATAAACAGGAGCTTTGAGAGCCGGCCTGTGAATGCTTCTTCCTTGCACAAAAAGAAAAGGATGCAAAGAGTTCTTCTTTTTCTGGCCCCCTCCATAGCTACAAGAGCTTCTCTGTGTGCTGGTTTGTGGATGTCCACACAGTCCACAGAACTGCACCAGAGAGGGATGAAGTGATGGGGTTGCAGCTCTGCAGAGATAGAGAGCAGAAGCACAAGGCCATGCCGAGCTTCTGCCAGGGTATGTGTGAGGCTGCACTGCTCTCTGCTCTGGGCTGCATCTTTGTGCAGCAGAAGCACGAGGTGAGAGGTGGCTTCAAAGGCTTATGGCACTGCTAAGCTGAAATCCTGATCTCTGCCAGCCACCCTGTCTCTTCTGTAGCCCTCTACAGCTCCGCAAAGCGGATGTGCAGCCAAATCCACACGTGAAAAGAAACCGGTTCACAGCCTGCTGGCTGGTAGAGCCTTAAAGGAGGTCAGGATTTTTAGCAGCATTTTGAAAAGGTACAGAGAGAATTAGTGTGGGAGACCAAGGTAGGCAAACTGTTCCAGACAGCTGATGCGGTGGCAGTAGGAGATCCAATTTAAACTCACTTTAGTATTAATTGTCAGAAAAGGATGAGATCAGTTTATGAACTAGGAGCACTGTGCAGTCAAAAGTTACAAGCCCGAGTTGTTGCCACAAAGTAGCTGAAAGGCTTTTCTTTTGAAAAGATTAAACTTCAAAGAATTGCAGAATAAGATACACAAGAAGTGGCATGTGCTTTTGCTCGATAATGTTTGATTTTCAGCCACCCCCTCCCCAGCTCTATCACACTGTAAATTCTTAACACTGAAGTTGTAACTAAGTAGCTGTTTTATAAGACAAATGACTGGGAGTATGAAAGACTTTGACCAAAAAAATAGGGCTGCATAAAATGGATTGAAAGAAGCATGAATAGCAGAAAACATTACCCAGCGTAGGAGACCAAGGCTTTGCATATTTCTTGACCAAAGGAAGTAATACAAACTAAGAGATCAACGTGTCCACGGCAGGTTAACCCAGTGGGTTGACATTTGCCTTGTAAAAAATACACAATACAACATCCCAGTCAGACTCTGGTGCTATGCAGGACTGTTCCCTCAGTGGTAGTAAGGGGTTTCATTCCCGCTGAAACCAAAAGGAGAGTGGGTCACCAAAACATGTTTTCTAACTGGGACTGAAATTATTAAGGATAAGTAAAACCCTGTATATGTTGCTACCTAATGCAAAAAAAAGGTAAACTGAGGTTCACCTACTGGTGACCAAACTGCAAGAGAGAAGACAGTGGAAATATTTCCTCCTGAGGCACAAGAGGCCTTGCTGGCACTTTTCTTTTTTTTAACACATCACTGTGACCATAGGAGCAATTCAGTGGGAGCCCGATTCAGTGGGCTGTGGGACCAAAGAAAGCCAAAGGAAAGAAAACTACACAACTACTTCAGTCTGTTTGGAAACTGGGGTAGGCCTTTGCCAAGACATGGCTGGTTTAAGAACTAAAAGCATATTTCCTTTTGTTTGTCCATATCTAATGAACTAAAGGGTTTCTGTGATTTAATTCTGCAGAAAGAGACAGATTCAAGGGAGTTAGAAATAGGACAGTTAGCTAGAAAAGAAATTCTACCTCTTTTAGGATAACTGCCACTAATAATCTCTCATGATCAAGCCATACATTAATGTAATAGAAGTTGGAGAACATTTACCATATCAGGGAGTTTGAGGGGTTTTTTTCCATTCACTCTGAATGATCCAAGAGTTTCTGTTTTAGGATGATTTTTTTCTCCTGTGGATCAAGAGGCAGTAATATTTCCAAATACAGCAAATAAACCGAAAATCCTGAAGATAATTAAGTAGTGCTGGGCAAAGCAACACTGATTAGAGAGGAGGAAATGAAACGGCAACATCCTTGTACTCATCATTAAGATGAGCTACAGCATCCATATGTGAGTCAAGAGTTCCTTGAGTCCAAAATCCCTCACGGACCAAGACTGAGCTGACTGAGCAGTTCTTTCTCCCTTAAAAATGATGTTCCTTGGGAACAGCAAAATTCCCACAACAACAGCCAAGGGACAACCACACACTGGGTATTTTGGCAACCAACACACAGCACGGAACATCTCTCCTGAAGAGGCAAAGTCAGCCTTGAGTCTATTGCTAAATTTGTCTGAACACTTAGCTTTTCCCTGAGCAACAAGTACACTAATTTAAAAATTAATAGCAACAATTTGCTCAGTAACTTTGGGACAGGGAGGGAGAGACTTACCTAAACAGCAAGAATGAGCTTCTCATTTTATTTTTTTGTGAAGGATTCATCTGCCACAACCCATGAGTGTATGGCATAAAGCCCTGAGTAAGCAAATGACTTCAAATTATCCAGTGGCAATTATGAATGAGAGAATGCATGCTGGAGGTGGAATGAAAGAAAATTAAGAGAGATTAATGTGAAATATAAGGTTATAATTAGGCATGGGTATCTGTTTTCTACCTGCTTTTGCCCATGGGGAATTTGGAAAAATAAATACTCTTATTTAATAAAATTCTCAACGCCAACAGAGAAGCAAGGCAACTTTTTAAAAGCTATGACAACATATGCCAGACAGGCTGTGTTGCAATGGGTTTACATTTCAACATGGAATGGGTTGTAAGAGAACACAGCCTGCTATAGCATGTTTTGACAATATGAAAAAAAAAAAGATAACTAAAAAATTCATTCCAGGGGGAAACAAAATAAACAATGCGCTGATCCTGCACTAGAACTATCTCCAGAAGCTCCCATGCATGAAGGAAGTTTCTAAGAGATGATCAAGATATTTTAACACCTGAGGAAAAAAAAAACTCACACCACTAAAAAAACACCACCACACAAACAAAAACCCACACCACAGCTACTCTGTGAAAGAGAAGACAGACTTAAACAGCTGAATTTGTTCTTTCCCCATCTTGGCAGTGATCTAAAGGATGAGCAGCAGTATTCTGGTATGATGCAGGGTTGAACATTGATTTTTCCAAACAGTTCTGTTATCCTCTCACTTCGCAGTGCCACCAACTACATCAACTAAGGCAACCTCTAGGCACCCATTGACAGATGCAAAGCAGTTTTAAGCATGCTTCTCCTGAAAATTCCAATCCCTATCCTTTTAAACACATTTTTCTACATCTAAATGTAGACTTTGGGCACCTCTGAAGATGGTGACATTTGTTTGCAAGTAAGAACTGAGCCTTTTTTGGTGTTTTTTTGGTTGGTTTTGGGTTTTACTATTCAGATACACATGGAGCTTCCACTCCTCAATCACAATGCCCACAAACATCACCCAGTCTGAGCTCTGCTTTCAGGTTCAACAGAATACTCTGAAGAAAATTCTCATCATTAATTTCTAGAAATCTAAGACGAGACACTACTGAGTAAACTTTCCATCAATTCACACCAGCCATATCAAGACTTGATACCAGACCACCAAATGCAGCAGAGGTTTGGGCATTTATGCCTGTAACTAAAGTATAAAATTAACTAACTTTTTGGTCCTAGCTGGAATAACACAGCCCTGAACAATCAATGGCATTTGTATTTTAGTTCCATTCCATCTGGACCTGTGTGCTTTAAATTTATTTTTATTTTGTTAGGTTGTGGCACTTGCTGTTCTTAACAAGGTATCTTGGGCAACATTGCTTGTTACACCTCTTTGAAAGAATAGAAGTTTATTCTGCACCTGCAAAAGGCTTCTCTTTCTACCCCTAAACATCAGAACCAACTTATAAGGCTCAAGTATTCATTCTTGGGGAAGAAAAGGAATACTTTTGTTCATCTGTTGAAGAGTTCACAGTGAAGTTACCCATACATATCAGATGTGTTTAAAAGAACGTGAGACATTTATGACATCCATGCAGTCTATTTTCCTGCACTGGTTCCCTCTCTTCAAAGGTGTTTGCTGTTCCTAGATCAAAGTCCTTGGGAAATTTCTGGGGTTTATGCACCCCTCACATGTTTCCTACTAAACCAGTAATGGTTCACATCTCTTTGCTCCTGCTCCTCCTCTGTTGTTGTTGAACCAATAGCAGAGCAAAGGGACACATGAATTTTGAGAGAATGTTGAGTGAGTTTATTTAATTAATAATAGATTTATATACATGCGAGAAGGTTATTCAGATTGGTCGAGATTCATCCACCCCCCAGGACTGATTGGGCAGAGCTCTGACCGCCTGTTTCTAAAAGCCACTCTCAGTAACATGGAACTTACATTTAGTAAACTTCAGTAGAAGAAGAGAAGAATTCCCGTGGGAAAGAGTCTGTGCTGTCACACTCCTCTATTTGCCCTTTCCTACCTGGATAACTTTCTCCAGCTTAGCTGGTCCAGCAGCTGGAAACAACAGTACATCCTATGATTAACCAAGCCTTTCCCAGCTAAGGAAGGTATTCCTCCCACTCCAACAGAAAACCCAGCTTGAGGCATTTCATTTCCCAGCAATTCCTTTGTGTCTTTCCTACCAGCTACACCAACAGAAATATTTGTCAGGCTCCAGCATTTCCATCTACAGTGCAGCCCCAAGGATTTGTGATGTGCTGGTTTTTAGGCTCATGAGCAGGCAGAAGTGGTGAGGTTGGGACTCCCCAGGTAAGGGCTGTCACCAAAAGCAACATGACATGAAACTGTGGAATAATTTCCTGCCAGCAGGCCTTTCACTGGGTTTAGATGAGTCAGAATGTCAGGGTCTGGCCAGCTGTCAGGGCTCTAAGTGTGGAGAGGTTTCCTTAATGGCATTATTGCTGAGAAATAAACAATTGTCTGTCACTCATTACCACATGCAGGTCCTCGCTTCTCTAAAATGTTGAAAAACAGTATCTTACAAACAAGGAAAATGAGTTATTAAGCAATTGGAAAATGATTATACAATTATGTTCTGTTTGGGTACCATTAGTCACAAGGAAGATGGAATATATCCAAGCTTTAAAAGTGAATTACTCATACAAAATTATGTCTGCTGAGAGTCACTTCTCCTTTAGGGTTCAATATCTACAGTGCAAGATTTTCAGAGGAGGAGACGAAGAAGGCTGTTGTGGTAAAGCATAAATACAGAAGCCAGGTTTGAGTTCTATTCCAGCCAGCAGTGGTGAGCAAGTTGCAACTGGCACTAAGTCTGAACTGGTACAGACAGTCACAGACTGATGCTAGCAAAGCTAAGCTGGTTTGCAGCAATGCGGAAAGCAGCTCCTACTTCTCGTCAGAGTAGGTGTGCAAGAGTGAAAGTCAATCAGAATTTACAGGCTGCAAACTCAGCAGTCCCACCACAGTAACAATCTGTCCTACTTTCAAGCAGAGTATTTTCACTTCAAACTAAAACAGAGCCCTTTTTGGCCAAGACTGCTCCTGATGGACCATTTTCATGCCAAGCGCTGTAACATCCACGTCCTGAGAGGGATGAGAGTGGCCTCAACTATGCTTCTGGGTCTCAGAGGGTTGCTTTTGGTCTCTCCATCCTATAGAAAATTTTATGCAGTTAACAATTGCAGTTTAAGTTCTCTGATTGTCTTTGCTGCTTGTACGTTCCAAGCATGCTTCAAGTTCATTCTTGTGTCAGCATTAAACATTTCACACAGGTGTGGCCCCAGCAGAGCCGATAATAATTCCGCACTTTCCCTGACCTTTTGCCCAACCTTCCTGTAAACTGGCACATCGTCTTTCCCCTTTCCCACCAAAAAATACTCGTTTTGTAATATAATACACAGCCTTCGACTGTGTTGGGGCTGCTGCGCTGCTCCATCATGTCTCTTGGAATGCTTTTTACTGGTACTTCAATGTAGTAAATGAAAGGGTGTGATACAGGACAGGTAATAGACAAGATTACAGATTGTGTCTACTTGTCATTAGCTGAAACTAAGTGCTATATCAACAAACATCATCTGTCCTCTGCCAAAAAAAAAAAAAAAAAATCAGGATGTTTCAGTTTAGGTAGCACAGGAATGCACAGGGTTAATAAAGAAAACCAAACCCCTGTAGTTGATCCAGTACAAGTTTAGTCATTGTACCCATCCAGAGCTCACTCTGATTTCATTCCTTCACTTCCTCATCAAGCAAGCATCAACTTACAGCAAGTATCTTCTTTCCTCAGCTACTGTCTTATTTTGTTTCACTAAACACTTCAGGACATGAATTCCACCTTCAGGACTATCTTGTGCTTGTCATACTATGCAACTAAATAATTTCCATTTACAAAGGAACCTGAGTTTAAACCTTGAGTCTACGTTTGCCTGGCTAGTGAAGAAAGATGAGATCTGGGTCTGTCAAGGTGTTTTGCAACCCTGCTCACGGAAAGCACACCGTGGAGACGGGCTCCAGCCCAGACTCTGAGTCACGGGCTGTGCCAGGGGTGGAAATCCGTCTCCTTGCCTGGACAAACTATTGTTTGAGCAAACTCAGCCAAAGCCCTAGCCACATCCCTTTAGCCTGCTGAGGCAGTCACTCCCTGCCTCTGGTGCCAGTGCAGTTGCATGGATGGGTGCAGCCAGTGCACCTCCTCTACCGCTCCCACTGCAGCCTCCCAGCGTGGGGGGTAGCACTAACCCAGCTTGTTCCAACTTGTTTTTGGGAAGGACAACAATGAAACCTGTAGCCAGAACCTCGGTACCCATAGCAAAGTTAAATGAATAGCTCCGTGCCCCCTGCCCAGCTTGCAGATACATCCTCCCAGAAACACACATTTAATAAATAATACTCCCTGTATGAAGGTTGTACAATAAAGTATTTGATTTAAGTTCAGGGCTTCCTTTCGTGAACCGCAGGCTTTGGGCCAGTACAAATCCACAGAGCTCATCAGAGCTTCTGTCAGTCAACACCTGCCCAGCATATCAATCCTTGCCCAGTACCAATCCGCAGAAAAGTGCCATGAACTTGCATGGCACTCTGCCAAATCCCATCAGCTGAGAAACTGTCCTGATGAGCACAGTGTTCCCAGGGATGATTCACCCTCGTCAACATTGCCATTAGTCAGAATATTTTCAGAAGCAACTTTAACAAGGTTTAGGGAGCTCTTTAATAAACATGCATTTAAATAAGCTGTCTTGGAGCAGGGAGATAAATGAAGGAGGCCTACTGCAAGTTAGAACTGAAGTGTGGCAAAACAATTCTGCAAAATGTTTTATACCTTATATAATCTCTCCTGACAGAACCTCAGGGGTTCACATTAAACACCATAAATCAGACCACCTGGGGCTCCCCTATGATTATTGCAGCTGCATGCTGCAAGCTCCAGTAGAAGAAACGTTCCCTTTTATTGTAAGAAAGTAATAGGGCATAGCCCAAGTCTGCCAGAAAAATGCACAAATCAAAAGCAGGCCCTGCACAAAATCAGCGTCTGATGTGTTCGTTTGCTCTGGATGTACGTGGCAAGCTGACAGTCAGAATCACTTTGTCCTCATTGATCACCGATGCTTTTGCCAGCAAGGTGAGTAACACGTGGAACAGCCAATTCTAAAGAAACGTCAGTTCAATGGAAAATAAAACCGAGACATCTATTTTATTTTTGTATCTTCTCCTTAGCGAATTTCAGCAATTGGGAAAGGCACCAGACTCTCAGCACTGAAGCCAAAGAGCACTTACAGCTCAGACAGTGATGCCACAGCCACCATAGCTGTGTCTGCCCCTGCAAGGAGACCCTCAGGGTCAGCAGCACCCAGTCACCCACAGGCCTGGACACTTTGTGGCTTCTGCCATATCCCTAAGCCCCATTTTCATTGTCAAAGAAAGGTGTTAGCTGCTGACTGCCAGAGATGAGAAACAGATGTGAAAAACCTCATAATATATGCCCATGAAAAGTGATGGGGGAAAAAAGTAGCAGTTTTTCCCAGTAATATAACAATAATCTTCCTTCACTTCTGCCTTAGTCCTAAACCTGACTGTTAACACTGATCAGGGGGAATTCTCTCTTGTGAGAACTTGTCTGAGGTGAGCCCATAGCATCTGTCCTAGGAGAAATTCTCGCATCCTTAGGAACCTGCATTGCCCAAGAAGTCAGAGGTTAATGGAGCCTGGATGTAGCCCTACAAAATCTTTGGTAACCAGTCAGATATCATTGCCATCAGTCAGCTTGAAGGAGGATCACAATGACATGATGAATATCCTCTCTGGTGGCCCTCCAGATTTTTGGTACAATTAACTCATGTCTATGGAAATGTCCTGCTATCAGACCACTGAGACAGTGTTTGAAATATGCAACCAACTCAGATAGGGTTTGCTGCAGAACATCCTCTTACTGCAGGGATGACATCTCTCTTCTCAGGTGTCACATCCCAGCCATGCAATAAAACAAGGAGTGGATCTTCTGGTTGGGTTTAATTTAATGTTTTGGTTGTGGGCTTTAACAGTACACACAAAATGTGGCAGAACACATGTGCATATTCACAGGGATTATTGAGAGAAAGAAAATGAGAGATGTTTGCTAGATAATGGACTAGGGGAAAACTAAGTGCTGTTTCACTCCAGTACAACAACAGAAAAAACTTGATAAGTTAAACTACCACCTGAAGGAAAGTGTTTCCTAAGAGATCACCCTCTTCTGATGTTGATTTTTGGTTTTGGGAGTTTTTTAAATGCATATTTTATTTATTTATATGCACACACAAGCTGTTTTCAGTCATGTTTTCCTATGCTCAGGCTGAGAACAGCACAGTCAGAGCAGAAAGTCTGATCTTGACCATGCTTTATTAGGAAGCCTAGAGGAATTGCTGCTACCCAGAAGGGGAGAGCAGGACTTGAGAATCACCTCAGCATTCAAGTCATCTTAAAGAAAGAAAGAAAAAAAAAAAAAAAATCACCAAAACAACCAACCCATTAAAGCAACCACATTTTCTTCCAAAGCAAATTAGTTACCAGAAGGAGCCTTCTGCCTTCTAGCCCATCACCCTGTTTGACAGTACCTGTCAAAGATAAAAATCTTTCAATGAATTAAGGGAGGGGAAAGGCCAATCCCTCCTAGTTATGGTGCAGAGATTTACATCAGTATAATTACATCTTCATTACCATGGAGACCGACTAGACCTCCAGGGAAACACTGCTAGTACATAAGGACTTTAATTTTTAATTGCAATAGATCTGCTACTATATATCTAAATCTATTAAAACACATTGGAACAAGCAAAGATGAATAAAAAGGTAGTGCTAGATAGTTCAGATATGTGAAATGTTCAACTAATTGCAGTGCATTCTTTCCAGCCTTGAAGTGGTAGTACACTGCAATTGGGTCATGACATTACATTGCAAGGGTAATACATAGATCTTCCTTTACTAGCAGTACTCTCTCCCAGATCAATCTTAATATAAATTCCTAATGCTTAGCCATTCTGATACTTGCCTATAATTCAAATGCTAATATCAGTTTAACCTGGAATTCACTGCAATCACTTTCCCTCTGAAAAGTGCCCTCTTTTAATCAATGAAAACTGCCATTCTGAGGGCCTTCTCTTCAAACAGTGAAATCAATCCCCCTCATCACTGGCAGGCTCTTCAGCTGGAAGAGCACCCAGCACTCGAAGAAACTGGTGTAAAGATGCAGAACACACACACTGCTTGCTTCTCCAGGCACACGCTCAGCTCTGACACCCAGCAATAACACATCTCTCTTCACAGCCCCATCATACAAGCAAGCACCTGCAGTGAGCCCCACACTTTATCTGTGCCCTAAACAATTTGTCTCAGAGCTCTTAAAGTTGAGTTTGCCCCCAAAAGAAAGCCTGAATCATCAGATCCCCCTATGCAGCACTTCTATACCTCTATGCACATATTTAAATGGGGAGTGTTGTTGCCTCCCTTATGCTTTGTAAGGGGTGGCATTCACGTGTGAGTGTCTGTGTGTTTGGAAGGGTTTCACTTTATTTGGGTTGGCCTACAACATAGTTTCTTCGAGGTTTCCAGACTCTCCTTGGACCACCTCCTCCCCCAGCCTAGTGGACCTGCAAGAGTGGTTCCTTCTAAGTGCTGTTCTCACCTAGTGCTTTATACAAGGTTACACTCCACACAAATAATAGAGAATATACATGAAACTGGAGGAAAACAAATGAAAAACTGAATTGGTTAAAAAAAAAGTCCCAAGTTAATGCAGGTTGTGGTATGTTCCAGAATTTTGAGATAAATACTAAATTTTCACTGTCTTTTCAGTCGCTTGTTGATCCAGTTGATTTAAGCAGGGTGGATCCTTAAAACAGATCTCAATTTGTTTCAACTGAATTGGCAATTGTAGCACTAGATCTTTAATGGGCATATTTTGAAGAAAAACAAATTAATATGCATGTGTGAGTCTGTATTGAGTATTAGTAAACTTCCTGTAATTTAATTTTTAAAAACATCTTACATTCTCACAGTGCAGGCTTTCACTCTCCATTCCACCAAAAGGGGCAGGGGGGAGGGAGAGACAGACAGAGAGAACTAGGCTTCAAATATAATGCAAAGGACAAAAATTACATCTCTTCTGAACTAAAACTTGTTCACCATGAGCTTAACTGAGTTGGTACAGTCACTGCAACACAGGAACTACATTTGGCCTGCACCCAAGAGATCCATTCCTTTCAGCAGACCTTCTTTTAGGTGCAAAGCATCCCCATCATTTCCTAGGACAGCATTTTGCACAGCAGGCAGAAAGCACTGCTCCTCACATATGCAAATTCATCCATGTCTTTGGGGCTCCTCTAGTGCCCACCCATTCACAACAAGCAAATCACAGAGAGAAGCAGGATTTAACTCTGAATAGCTTTGCTTTTGCTGATATAACTTCGACCCTTGATGATAGTTAATGTCAGGGTTTTTTTGCATTCAATTAATTTAACGGTCCAGATTTTTAATTTGCATTCCATTTAACATTTCAGATTTTTAATTTGCCAGATATTGTTTATCAAGTATTCATTTCAGCGCTTTTCACTGTATGTACAGTGCATACTCCTCAGTAATTAGTGTGCGGTAAATTAATTCTCTCCTTGTTCCTTCATCAGATATTGGATTAAGAAACTTTCACTGTACCAACATAGTGAGCTAGATTAGGAATTTCCCATCTATAATACCTTTGTTTAATATTTGTCTTGTATATGTTATGCTGCCTTAATGCTTTACATGATAAGAAATGTTATAGTTAGAAGCAGAAACCTCCAATTAATTTGGAGTCACATATTTGTTTGAAATTATTAGACTCAAATTAAATGTGTTCACGTGGTTCTACAGTGTCTACTCCTTTAGCCACCCCTATATTTTCTTTAATGGTTGTTGTACTTTTTATATAAAGGATATTTAAATCAGCTGATGATTTTCATCGACTGTCATGAGCCTTAAATCAGATCCAAAGTAAACACTTCATTGTAGATCTGTCTTCTGCATTCTGTCAATATGAGCCAAAGACCAGCAGAAGTGTCCTCTTACAAATCCAGGGAAATTAATACATAGACTCAATAGAAGCGCATTATCACCGCAGTCCACTGCAATTCCGCATGTTTCGCAAACATTTTCACAGTTCATTTCACCTTTTCCACATCCACTGAGACACCCAGCACACAGACACAATTGTTCCCAGGTCAGTCCCAACTAGGAGAACACCCTTGCTCAGTGATTAAGGCTCCTCTGTGCAAACTGTATTCATCTCTGCCTGAAGTGACCTTGCAAAGCTCACCCACCTACATGGTTTTGATGCAGCAGGGCAACTGTCCAAAAGGTTGCAAAATATCTTACTAGGGATATTTATGCCTAGACAGTCAATGGGCATTTTATTGGGTTATGAGTTTTTTTCATGCTTTAAAAGTCTACAAATTTATGAATACAACATATCCCTTCAATGATGGATACAGGTATCATGAGTGATGTGTGACAGGAGGAAACACTGGTCCTTCCTGAACCTATGCCCAAAATGTCTTATGTCACATCAAGCACCAGTGCAGGCACACAGAGTACTGGAATCTGGTCTGGACAAGCCCCAGTGTGGGTTCCAGGGAATGGCAAAGTGGTGGAGCAGGGATCTGGGAAAGAAAGGGTTTGGAGTTTGATTTTTTTTCAAGCAACTCACTGCTGGGCAGTATGAGCCACAGAACATTTAATACTGAAATTATCCACAGCCATGTGGACAGCTCCCAGATTTCCCCATGGCTTTTCTATTTGGACCAGCAAGACATACAGGAAAACCATTTACACCTGGAAAATAGCAGCAGAGGACAATTGCTGCTTCTGTTCTCCACCAACATCAACCACAGGACATAAAAATGTACTGAAAAGAATTAATTGGGAACAAGGCACAGGAAAAATGTCATTGAAATTCTTTGGAAAGCTAATAATGGAGATAGGACTGTGCCTTTCTCCTCATCCAAAGCAATAAGAGCTTCCTTTCCACATTTACCACATTTTTATTCAAAGGCTACAAAAATCACTAATACCTGTGTGTGACTGCAGGTAACTCTCAAGTCTAGAGTGGAGCTGGTGTTCCATCAACCAGAGCAAATTATGTCTTCCCAGGCTCTGCTCCCTTCCATAACAGTGCACAGAAGTTGCAAGGAATAAAAAAATCCCATGAGTCTGAAGAACAAGTGACACATACCCAGAAGTCACTGCAACCTCAGATGGGTTTTATAAGAATTTAGAAAGATTTGAATTTTGACATCAAATCATTCTCACCACTCTAGGTTTCTGTCATCACTATTTCTAAAAGGTTGTCTTACAAGCTCACTTCACTGATGAATACAAACTGGCTTCTGGTTAAGTTTGCTTAGGGCCACACACCTTCACCTATTTTCGTCATCCTTTCATTCATTTAGAATCTGGCTCTGCCCAGCCTGGTACATACATTCATTTTATCCCCTTCAGCACTGGCAATACAGTAATGACATAAAATAGGAGTTCATCAGAAGAACTTCCCTGCTTACTCTGGATTCATCAGACAATGAAAATCAACTTTGTAAGTTATTATAATTCAAATTTAGCTAAAACACACCTACTGATGAATTTGCCTAGGAAGTGAAAGAGCTTGGTTTAACTTCTTGCTCTGTACACATTCCACAAGTTGCTACATCTGTGGTTTTCCAGAAAGAGACTGAGAAGGGCAGCATCCATTATCTTACATGGTTTGTGCGCAGATGAAAATATTACAGCCTGCAAGGCTCTGGGATACTGAGGGTGTTGACTGTGAGTTTCCACTGACACAAGATGCAGGAACAGCTCTGCTGATTTTCTGTGTGATAATGGCCACGGGGGTCTCCCTGTTCCCTGCCTTCTCTGCACAACCAAACAGACCCAACATCATCTGCCGTTGTGTGGAAACATAGGGCAGCATGGAAGCGTCAGGCAGAGTTGCTGTTCACCAGATCTTTGCTGTGTAGAAGAGACTTTCTACTTGAGGCAACATCAGTATAGGAATCAAATCAAGGCTTGACCCCAGCATGCTGGAAGTGCACCTTACTCTTGCTGCCATGAGTGGGTGACTCCATCTTTCTGATTAAATAGGAACAGCGTTCACAGCACTCCTCAACCTGCTATGGCAAATGCCCCCTTAATTCTTCAGGAGCAGAAATATTGGGATATCCTTGGAGAAGCACTCACATCTGAGCATTTTACCACAATTTATGGAACCAAAGATCACCCACAAAAGCATCAGCAGCATTCTGATATTCTTTCCCAGACACCATCTGCCACCAGTTAATGTAAAGCTAATCTGTCCCCATGGCAAACTCTCTGTGGATACACTAGAGCTGGGAAGCTGAAGAAGATTTGTAGAAGATGCTTCCAAAAAAAAGTTTCAATTGAGACTCACGACAGAACCCTGAATTCTACAGCAAAGCTCCCTTTGATTCCCATGGCATGAAAACAAGGACAATCTCACACAAACTGATTTTCTGTGACTTTAAAGAGAGGAAGCAAGAGACAATTTATAAGCAGATTCTGAAGAGCAAGGCAAGTGCCATATTTGTATCAGCCTAACTGTACCTAGGAGTGAAGGGAAAAAAACCAAAAACACCAACAACATGAGAGGTCCTGCAGTTTCTTTCTTAATGAGATAAGTAGATATTCCTAAAGATCAGGTTGCAGTTGTTTCTCTCTTCCCAGGCTGCTCACAGTCACAAAGGTAGCAAGAGCAGGTCCCCTGTGCCAGCTCCACGCTCCCACCCTCTGGGAGTGTTTGGGGTAGGAGAGGGGAACACTCCAGAGCCACAGCCCCCAGCAGTGCTGTCCAGGATTTTGTACAAACCCCCAAACACATGGCAAAGCACAGAATTGGGGACTGTCTACCCTCTGACAACTGTTTGCCAGTGAACACAGAAACAGCAGAATTTGGACCCAAGCTCTCTATTATAATTTCAGCAAGAGAAAGCAAATTATTATGAGAAGTGTCTTCCTAAGAATAAGACACTGAATAAAAGCAGATCTTTAAAGCTGTGACAAGCTGACAGGAATATATTTTTTTACTACTTGGGCCTCTTAAGTCCAAGCAACAACACAAAAACAAAACCAAAACAGAAACAGAAAAATCCCAACACAGCACAATGATATTACAAAAATGCAAAGTGAGATGAAGATCTTACATGTTGTACTTTTTCTCTGGTTGCAACATATTTTGTCTTAAAATAAGAGATAATGTGTTGTTTTATTTAGAGAGTTTAGGCTTAATTTTTTTAAAAATCTAAAATATTCAATTTATTCAGTAAATAGCCTATCAGGATAAAGGGTCACTGAGTATGCCAAGGGAAAGTATATCTTTTGAATTAAAGGATCGAAAACTCAGTCAGGCAGAATACTGGTTGCTCTCAAGAACATTATGGGAACTAATGAAAGAACCCCATTTCCTGCCTTATACAATTAAGTAATCAGCTGCCTTTGGTTACCCCTAACAACTTACACAGACAAGGGGATTACTAAGCAAACAGACTGCAGCATTTCAGAATACACAGTCAACGGGAATGCTGAAATTACATGCATTCCCAGGGGAGTCACTACCTTTTCAATTTTAAGAGAAGGAAGTGGGATTATTGAAAATTTAGGACTTGGCAGACTTTTACAGAAATGCTCTGGCTGATGTAATGTGCATTACCCAAGTTAAGTACAAAAATAACCCTTGCCATCTGAAGAATGTTTCCCTACCTCCCTCTTCTCCAAGATACAGTGAATTCCTGATCTGGTTCAAAGGAAGGGATGCTTAGATACAAAATAAAACTGTCTTGTTTGGGCCAGAAGAGATTCTTATGATCATAATTAAGGCATGAAGCAGTATGCTGTGAAAAATACGACATTTAACAAACACTGTAGCTTCAGCTGGGGGTAAATTTTATACCTGAAAAGTAAGGAAAACATTTCTTAGTCTTTTCAGAAAGACTTAGTTTGCACAAACACTAAATAAGCAGTGAACAGGCTCCGCACTGCCTCCATAGGTGCCTGTTGGGGACAGGGTTTTCAGAGTTTCAATGCTCAGCAGTCACTAGAAGTTTATTAGATTTATGACTTTGGCGGAAGCAGTGCCAAGAAGTTTTGGGAATCCACCCCTACGCAAACATCATGATGAGTGGTGGAATAAACACAGCTTAGTTTTCTCACAGCAGGGAAGGAGTATTTGGGGTTCCTTTCTCTTCATGTTAATAGACTTTGCTGTCCTCTTGTCAACTAATTGGTACTGCTGGTGGCAGGACTGGGAGCGTCATAACAAAACCCAGAGGTACTTTTGTGACACTCTGCAGCCTTCTGGGAAGGGTGAGGGATGCTTTCCATTGGGTCACTCCAACCTGTCAAATAAAAATCTGAAAGTCTGTCAGTAGAAAGGAGTAATAAAGATATTTACAATTTGATGAGAAAGAAAAAATAACGGGAGAAAGAACATGAGCAATAGACTTCTTATAGAGTAATTGAATGTCCAAAGCAAAGAAAAATTAAAATGCTCTACACTGCTCACTTGAAGCTGCTGGAGTGCTAGAAGTGCTGAATGGAATAGTGCTTCAGAAAGAAGGTAAATATTCACTCTGACTTACTATTATCTGCTGAGGCACTAGAGACATATTAAATAAACAACAATGCAATGTTGAAAATACTTCCAAAAGAATAAAAGAAAATTGTCAGCATTGCCAAAGATAACATAGAAAGAGAGGGGAAAAAACCTTGTAGTTAAGAGACATGGAAAGTGAAATTTATTGCACAAGTGCATTGCCTCTCAGTTTTTAACAATGTGAACTCTCTCCTGCACCATCTGGCTCCACTGTCCCCACCACAGGGCGATCTAATTGTTGGGGAAATGTTTGCTAACAGCAGCACCTGGCTGCTCTTTGGTGTTTAACTTTCGTTTCCTGCTCCCACAGCCTCAGGTTCACGAGACTCAGGTATATCTGCAGAGTTGCTCATGGATACAATGATAATCTGACTTGGCCAGTGGTTGCAAGTACAGTAAGTGACTTGGCTATGATTACTCCATCACCAAGCTTTAAACTGCTCTAAAATACCATGAACTTCCAACTCATTTACCATCCCATTCTGGACAGATCCAAAACTGGCTCCAAAATTTCTAATTATTTAACTTGTCCCCCTTCCCCAGTGTCCTCATGTGTCCAAGGTTTGGGCAATGTACAAATAGACGTGTGCTGTTGGACAGGTGGAATTTATAAAGAGGATTAGGCAATCTGACATCAGCCATGGGATTAACCACTGAAAGACAACCTCAGGTCTTTCAGCTTTGCTGTTGTGTTGGATTTGATTGCAAATGGATCTTTTTCCAATTTCAGCCAAAAGTACTAGTAATACCACTAAAATGAGCCTTCCTTGAAACGCATCACATAAGATCAGTCACTTTCTAAAGAAAACTTGGGGGACAAACTTCATGAGGCACCACACCACTGGTTCCCACCTCAGACTGAAATCCTAAACCAGCCCAGCCTTGGGAGCAGGTCAGAGCCTCCCCTTTCCACTGGAGCACCTGCCTGGCTTGGACCGTGGTGAGCTTGTTGGTACAACAAACCTGCTCCGTGACTTTATGAAGTGCAGTTTGGGATATAACATCACATGACCCTCCCACTGCTTTCAGTACACACTGATGGTGTTTTCCTGCACGGCATTAGAGAGCCAACACTTGGCAACGTGCACCTCCTTCCCTCCCCAAACACATTTTTGTCACTCAGGGTGTTCCTATTCCACGCTGCCTCCTCTTGAACCTCTGACACTATGAGCTATGGAGTCCACAGCTGGGATTCTTGATCAGATTTAGACCCCTGGACAGAATTTTTAAAAAGAGGTATTTTTCTCCTTATTTCAGTACAAACAGAATAAATTTTGGTTTCATCTGAAAATAAAGAGTTTTTAAATGCCCTTTGTTGCTTCCCTAGGAAACTTGCCATGATTTGTTATCAAACCCAAAGTTATTCTCTGTGCTGAGCCTGCCTCTGGTTTTGGGAAAGCAGAGAGGCAGTGAGACCTGGAATAGCAGACTTGGATCACGATCCAGAGAGGGGCTAACCCAGCAGAGAGACAGCTGAGCAAACCAAGATGCCTTTAAGGAGGCAAGTGGTTTATTTGTGTTGCTCTGCTCTTCTCACAGGTGGAGCAACACAGCTCTAGACACAGGACAGGGAACTTTCTGTCCCACTGAGCCAGAGCTCTGCTAACTTTCCATGCATTTATTTAATCATTGCTGTTCAGCAGACTGAGACTGAACTCCCTGGGGATGCTGTGCCAGATCCCGAAGGAAATTCATCCCCAATGGTTTTTTTGAGACATATTTAACTGCCACAGTGCAGAGTTAGCAAGGGGGCATTTCCCTATTCCAGCCAGGAGGGGGGAAAAAAAAATAAAAAAGTGCAAACTGTCACAGAAAGTGTCAACACAAACTGTAAGAACCAGTGAGTGACTAAAGGTTGCAAACAGAAATACGAACATCAACTAAGCTGTGTTTTCCAATCACACTTCACAGAAATACAAGAATTGCTGTAGGTTTAGATTGTTCTCTGGACAGTAATAGCAACACAACTACAAATCTTCTGATTATCTCATGCCAGAATTCTGAAAAGAAAACATACAGCAGGTATTTGTACCTGTTATAGCATAGATCTAGAAACAAAGTAAACTATCAGCTTCCCAGGCAAGAAAAGGGCACTGAGTGCAATGAGATGAAAGAGATTAAAGAAACAAATCAGACTACCAGGAATAATGGATGCCTTCAGCCCCGTCCTATGCACTACTTATGCATCACAGTGCTCACAATTGCTTTTCTTACTTTGCCATCTTGAGATGATTGCTCTTTAGATTAGAGAAAAAGCAAATAAAAACTGAGACATAATGAACTGTAAAGGATTAAACTGGGTACTTCACACAACTTCTTCTGCAATACAAGAGCAGGGAGATGATCAGTGAAGTTAAAAGGCACAGTAACTAAACAAAACATGTTTAAATGCATAGTTTGCTGCATCCTATGGAAAACTCTGTCCTCACTCTCCCTTGGCTTTCACGGTGACACATTGGGAGATGGGCAGGTTTTATCCTACCTTGCCTTCCTTTTACACAGGTCATCTTATTCATGAATTCAATGTATCTTAATGGCCCTAGAAATCCACATCTTTACTCCAGCTCTCCCTGCTGTTCCAAATTGAATCCTTTTCTAATGCTAGGATACCTGTGAAGGGTAATTATTTTAAAAAATAGTCAGACCACATCCAAAGTGGATGGATTAAATTCTCTCCCTTCACAGTTTTGTCCTTTCCTCACTGTTGACCATAATACCATTTTTTCTATTGCTTCAAACACAAGCTTATCTCGCTTGGCAAGGTGTCTCACACCTTATCACTTACCCCATCTTCTGCTTCATCATAACCCCAATATAACAGTCTGAAAAACATTCACTACATTGACAAACAGCAACAACAACAACAAAAAAAATGCACACCTTCATGATTTCAACCACACCACCTCTGCATTCAGTGGGGCTTCCTTGCAAGGACCTGCAAACCTGTTAGTTCATTCATGTCCTTCCCCACCCTCCTCAGCAAAAATCACAGGTGGTGCCGTGGCAACTTACATTTTGTGACTATTACTTTTTGTGTTGTTCAGTAAAATCTCATTACATTCTTCCACCTTTTTCTATCCATCTGCACTTCTCCTCCAAGGTTACAAGCTCTCTGAGGCAGCAGTTCACTTTTTGTTTGTCATGTTTGCTTAAGACAAAGGGGTCCAGCCTTTGGACAAAGAACAAGCCCTACGGTACTCATCATCACAAGATACCATTGGTATACAAAACTTCCATAATTTCAGGAAATAAAACAAATCATGCATCATCATTATTAACAGGACTTTTTTTCCCCCCCCACTCTGTTTTGAGTCAGGGGAGCCCATATGTTCCCACTATGGGTTTTATTGTATTCCCTCTGAAGAATCTATTACTGGCCCTTGTCAGGCTACTACTATGGCAGCAAGAAAACCTGTTTTTCTATGCAGGCTGATAAATGAGCCAATAAATTCTAAATCCACTGCCATGGATGCTTCAATTATTGCTATTATTTATTGTCATCTGCTATGTGTTAGCTGTCTCCTTGGGGCTGGACCAGTTGGCAGTGCTGATCAGGGTGAAGTGTCTTCAGTGGTGCTAAAAAGAGAAAACTGGTCCTGTAGAACTTAATAGGGAGGATGAGAGGAATATTAAAATAGAAACATTTCACATGTAAGCAAGAAAAGAGTCCTTGCATTTTTTGCCTGTTTTCACCTGCTGATTAGTTTTCGCATTGCTGATTAGAAGCTTAAACATAAAATATTTTTCAAAAGGGAATCTAAATATTTTAGAAGAAAGGTTGGCCAGAAAACCAAAGAAAGACAACTGATCCAAAAAAATGACTGCATGGGAAGAAAAAAGTAAAGGACATGAGACGTGTTGGTTGTGCATAGTCTCTTTGTTTGTTTGTGGACTTTTTAACCCCTGCAATAAGAACATGCTAGCACAACCTGCATGCCTCTTAAATGGGAAATAATGTGATATCTGGGTATTTATTACACAGCACACCATTTTTCAATCAGAATAACCTAGTTTTTAATAGGATTCAGATATAGAAATGTCATACACAAAATGAACTGAAATAGTGCTTTCCTAACCAGCGTTGCCACATGCATAGGATTGATTTACTGTGAGATTTACAGAACTATACTGGATTACTGCTCAGCTCAAAACACATCTCTGGTACAGACAAACAAAGTTGAAAATGATGGATTAGTTGTATGCAATTCATTTGACAAGCATCAGAAAGTGGAGAGCAGGGAGAGGAGAAAACCCTTTACTAAAGCCACGTAACCTGAGTTAATGAAATTATATTTAACTAAGGGTGTGTATTTAGACTTGATCTTACCTTGGTGACTTAGCCATTAGTAGGAATTCATTGTTTACCTCCACGATCCTTATCGGTACTTAGGCAGTGTTTGCACGTGATTTTCAACTGATTGCTCAACATGCTCTGTGTTAGACTGTTTTGAAATAAATGAAAACACAGCGAGATCACAGAGGGCTAATCTCAATTATCTAATCTGCTTAAAACTGCATGGTTTCTTTTCTTGTTGAGGCCACATTACGGCTTCCTCTATGGGCAGAACTGTACCTACTGATGCCAAACCAGACATCTGTTTCTTCTTTTGCAAGGCTAACTTCTGTCAGTGAAACGGAAACGGTTGTTATTCCAAATTACTTTTCCTAGGTCATTTGAGGATCACTCCTCGGGAGGTAATAACTGCCTATAATGATTATGGGCACCTATTGATATCTGTGATCATTGTGGATGTTTGACTTACATAACAGATCTTCAAAAAAGAGTGCCATCCCCTCCCCCCACCAAAAAAAAAAAAAAAACCCACAGAAACACCACAGACCTCTAAGACCCTGATCACAGGACAGAGAATATTGAGCTTTGAAGATCTTCAAGAAAGCTGGATAGCTCTTGAAGGCTTTAATGATACAGGGCAGGGGTAGAAAACAAATCAGAATATTTTGACTTAAAGTCCAGCCTTTTGCTGCCTCTGGAGCACACTGTCCAACAATTCATGAAAAGAGCGAAAAACCAAAGAGTTCCTGAAAAACAATTAAGCCAATGGACAATTTACAAAAACAACACATGATCAAAAAGTTGCTTTTACAGTTTGTGTGTTTGCACTGGCCCGAGAAAATAACAGCTAAAACTCTCTCACCCAGAAGGATTATCCGTTAGCTTTATGCAATCAGTTCTAAGATTTTGCCTTGAGCACCTGAGCTTCACAACCAAACTCCCTGAATAACTTCAACTTCTATGTCAACTTCTTCCAAAGACAGCATTGACAACGATTAAGAGGAAAAAATTAATCTTAGCAGCTAAAGAGTTAATGCAGACATTAAAGAGTTTGCACATTAGCTTGCCAAGACCTGATGTTTCTCTTGTCTTCTTCGAGAATAAGTTTGCCCTTGGGACACATCTTTCAAGCAGCTGGAGCCCTTGAGACAATTCATGAGAAAGACTTCTAGGAACACTTTTACTTAAACTTCCATGTAGTTCTTCTCTTTCTACACCAACCATTTTTAATGCATCCTGCATTGTGGAATCCAGCAAAAGAGCAATACCCTTGTGCCCTATGGTCCTTGTAACAGGCTGCCAATAGCAACAGCCAAGTAAATAAATTAGAAGTATCAGAAAGTGCTAATTTACAAGTGGGAAGCATCCATATCAAAGCTGTCAAACATCTGGGTTTGAAGCAGGTGACCAAACTGAGCTGCTACATTTTCTTCTTCCCCAACGCAATATTTCCCATCCAGCATCCAATCCCCTCTAGGATTAGACTGAGCCATGTTTGCCTTCAGACACTATGACCACGGCTTCTCCAGGGTTCCACACAGCGTAAGGCACCACCACTGAGGGAATAATCAGCATTCAGTGCAAGGGCCAGGGAGAGGCACATTAGAGCAGCAGGAGTTAGAACAGCGCTGGCATTTTCATTACAGCACACACCGGTACGGAAGGGCCTGGCTCAGGATGGAGCAATTGAATGGCAGAAAGGCTCTGTAGGTTTGCTTAAGACTTCCTGAAGTCTCAGCACTTGCCTGATGACCTTCCTTTTGAGACAGATCTTTATTATAGTTTTTTTGCCAGGAGTTCAAAGGAGTAGCACTGACAAAATAAGAGAGATGATTCCCTCTACACCCGAGATCACAGCTTGCCAGAGTGGTAAGGAATTATCTTGCAACCTTTTCTTCTACCGCACAACAACATGAATGCTCAATCAAGAAGCAGCAATGAACATAAAGGTTCAGAGACAATTCCTGGTTAAGCACCAACATTTGCATGCTGTTGGAATAACTTGAACTTCTTGAGTCTGCAAAATGAGGTTGAGCTTTTCCCAGGGAACCACTGCTGTCTGATTGCATTCCTCATGTGATACACACTCAGCAAAAGGGGAAAAAATTCTGAAATATTGATTTTCCTCAAACATGACTACATACTAGTAAGAAAATCACCTTTAACTGAAGAGGGAAAAAGCAAGATTGAAAAACATGGGCATTTTCTTATATTCTAACAGCATACGACTACCTTCCATTTCAGCAGAGTTCAGACTTAAATGACAGACGCCCAACCACTCTAGAAAACAAATATGCAAGTGGAAATTCTGGACACTCTCTTGTCATAATGCTTCACAGAAACCACAGCTTCTTTAGCTTAAATTTACACAAAAATGTGGGTCAGAGTCAAAGCTCCACGTCTGTACTGTGATGTTTTGTCCAGAGCTGTCCAATGAGTACGGCTAGCAATGTGACCATACACCATTAGAGCAAGACTAATTCAGAACTGTTTAAACCCTGACTGAGCTCACAGGTCACAGATTTTTCTTTAGTACAACTGGCAACTGTATGGCTTGTTTGCACATGGCAGAATTGAGCCTTGTTTTTGTCATGACTGTAAAACGCTGATGTTCATACTGCGAAGCCGTAATTGGAACAGATCAACGGCAGCATTTTCTATCCAGGCTAGCAAGAAAAATTCAGAAAATGAAAGTGTCATTATTTTAAAACTACAGAAAATTGAAAGGATACGTTTCCAATAAAAATAACCTGGAAATATTACAGGGGGAAAATTATTTATTTACACATGAGAAAACTGCACAATTTGGTCTGTTGAAAAAGAACACACAGAAGTAGAGTTTTGCTTTTGAAAAATGCCACAAATGTAAAAGATTTGATTCGCCTGGAAGTTGGGGTTTTTTTAAGCAGTCACAAAGCAACTTGATTGCTGCCAAAGCTTAGAATTTTACTATAACACTTGTGATAACCTGATAAAAAACCAGAAAATTTTCATAAGCACCTGAGTTTCTAGAATATTTACATTATTTAAGAATCTGTTTTATTTACAAGGGACATATTTTCAATCCTCACTGATGTAAGCAAAGTAATATTTTTATCTCTTTCCATTGTTTTGAAAGATCTGGCTCATAAACCATAAATATTTGGGGTTGTCCATGTGTGTTTTACAATTTTTTTGCCTGAGCGTAGACTCAGGCAACACTTCTCTTTTTCCAGCAATAGTTCCTGGCTAATGATTTCTGGGAATACTTGATCATTATTTTCACAGGGCAGTGGAACAGATTCTTTGCATGAGGCCAACAAAAGGGTCTGTCAGAGAGTAACATGAACCTTGCCATGCTGCCACCCAGAAAGGAAGCCTTTTATAAAGAGCTTTAGAGGTACCTGGGAAGGAGGATGCTGCCTCTGCTTCACCCAAAAGCAATAGGTTCCTGTGGCCTTTGATGACTCAGGCAATATGCAACTTACCTCTGCAAAATCCAAATTTAGTTCTGACATGCTGTTCTTTCAGTTTTGCTCAGGCTATCGAGCCTGTGCCTGCTCACACCATTTTACAGGCTGGATTTCACTCTTTGGCAACAAGCAAAGCGATTCCTGGGACTATCAAATCAGCCAGATGAACACTGACGACTTCTCACTCAAAATATTATGCAGCACAATCCTCCAGTTATTTCCCTGCAAATGAGTCTGACAAGTGCTGTATAATGTGCAAACCAGCTTATACAAACAAAACAATGAGAGAGCATGAGCAGAAATAAAATTATACAGAACAAACTTAGAACAGTTGTGAGGCTGCACAGACAGCAATTAGTTGACTGGCAGTGCAAGAAAAGATGAATTTACCATTCAAAAAAAAACCCTGAGCAGCACATCCAATATGTACTCTACAGGAACCAAAGACAATGCTTCCTCAGACAGAAAAGCTGCATTGACACCAGCATGAATACCCTTTTTTTCCTCTCTCTTTGCCAAAAATGAATTTTCTAAGGAGCAGTCTCAGGTGGTAATGTAAAGATTCCTGCATTCTATCACCAAGTCATTATGTGACCTTGAGGAAAAAAGATTCACTCAAGTGCACAGGGTCTCTATTTTCCTATTGTGGAATAGTTACATAATCATAACATTTATTGATAATGCAGAAGGGTTGTGAGGCTTTAATGAATTGTCAAGCGCTTCAAGGTCCTCAGCTGCATAATGGTGATCTTTACTAATAAAGTTCTATTTATTGGCTATCACAACCCTTACTTGTAAATATAACAATAATTATATTTATAGCAGCTCTAGACAGTTTTTAACCCTATAATATATATTTTTTGCCATATTGTAATCCAAATATTTATTTTTATGAACATTTCGAATTGACTGAGAGAGAAAGAGAATACTGTATCAAAACTCCAAATCCGTTTACTCATCCTATCCCCTTGGCTCTGTCAGAGGTATGTGGGGGGGTCACTGCTTGTCAAAGTTTGACCAATTAAATACAGCTGGAATCCATGCAAAGAGAACAAAGGGATAGGGATATTATGAAGAATGAAGTTGGTTTTTTACCTCTTCTAATTCACAATCTGCCTTAAAGGCAAATTTTACCATTTCCCCTTCACAAACAATAAATAGGATATCACTGGTCTGCTAAAACACAGCATTTCTTCCCAAAACAATAAGCGTCATTATCATAATGATTGGTGCTGCTTAATGCCCTTTAAAAATCAGGTTTTAAACATGGCCTTTCTAATGCAAAGCTCAAACCCGGCTGTTGTGCATGCCCTGACCTGGCTGAGAGGCAAAGCAAGAACACACAAGGCTCCTACTCAGCTCCTCCTGCGAGCTTCCCCCTTAACCCACTGACCACACCTGACCCACAGGAACATTGCCATTGGCTCCAGATCGGTATTTTACCCACCGAATTTAAAAATTAAACAGCAAGTACAGGAACCCCTTTACGTGAAGGATCCTATCTGCAAAGAGCTGTCCGGGAATATATAAAGTTTGGTTCCACCTTAATTTAAGTGAAAAGGAAATGACAGATTCTTACTTGTGTGTCTTACCTGTGCTGAGGTGGGGGGAAGGAAATCAATGAATGAAACATACTGGGGGGAATTAAAAAAAAAAAAAAAAGATGATTTATGTTTCTATTTTTGCATATACACCAAGTTCTTTGTGGGAGCTGTGGGAAAAAGAAACCCTCACAAATCACTTTCCATCTGACTGTTCTGAATGATCACAGAAGTAACATTTGGTATGCAGCAAAAAAACTCTGTTGTCTGTCAAAAGAAAAAGTGAGAATTGTCTCAGGCAGCAACACCTGATCTATTATTAATCCATACTTCAGAATAGACTTAAAATGTATTGACATCTTCAGGCAGAAAATGACAATGTACAGGCTCTTTTAAATTCCTGAGGGAAATCCAGAACCACAGGTGAAGCTACCATTAAGGGGAGAGGGGAGGGAAATCCAAATTATGTTTCTTTATAAATAGCCTGAATTACTTATCATTGGTTATCAATTACGTGTGCCAGTATAAATATATTTTGTTGGGTCATTGATGAGCTCAACTTCACGAGGCATCTGAGAACGTGTGTTTGGAAAGGGATACCCCAACTTGGGAGCATTTTGAAGAAACTTACAAATCATCTAACTCAGTCAAAAAATAACTCACTTGAGAATGATATAATTACTTTCAGTTTGCTTAAAGCCAAGGAAAAGTTGACACAGTGATTAAAAGGAGGGGGGGAGTGCAAGCAAAGGAGAGGAAAAAAAAAAGTTACTTTATACTGCTTGAAATTGGGCTGTTCGGAGGCCGAGGACCTGAGCTTATTTGAAGAAAGATTATCTTGACAAATTGGATAAACATTTTGTGCATGACAGGACGCTGATGGAGAGTCTGTTCTGCAAGCACACCTGGGGGATAGTTTGCTTAGTGTGTGACCAAGGTGTTCAGCTAACCCCGAGTCCTCCCAGGGCGCTTTGTTTACCCTGTGACAGGTATGGGCAGATCTGGAGTCGAGGCCTCCATAACAGTTCCTGCAGGCTTTGCAGATGGATTCTTCCCTCCTCCTTGGGACAAAACACCTCTTGGCTAGACCAGTCTACATAAAGCTACACCAGGATTCAGCAAATAGCTTGCATTTAAGGGAGCCTGCAGGCTGTCATGCCCAAGGCCAGTGAGTGACCAATGCAAATGAGGTATCACATCTCCATCCCTTGTCCTCCTTACCCCTCAGCATTGGCCAGGAGGGACCACTCCAACACCCTGCTAGAATCACCATCGAGCACTGAAAGAAAAATATGCCTCTAAATAACCTACTGGTTAGTCAGAAGGGGAGTGAACACCACCTGGGGAGACTTTTGGCTTTCCTGTCTCAGAAAACAGGGACCGTTTTGTTCTGCCTTCACTTTGATGTCAGAGACTGAGCAACGCAAGACACCAGACCGAGGTGCCTGATGGCCACTGTGCAGGTTGTTGGTGACACCTGTCAGCATCACCTGAAGGATTCCTCTGTCCAGGCAGGCAGGTTGCAAACTTTTGCTGCTTGCAACAGAAACAGTTGTACTGGCAACCAAACCCTTGCAGATCCCAAAAATCCACCCTCAGGCCTTTTTTCACATGTGAATTCAGGAAGACAAGGATGCCATTCTCAAACCCAAATTCCCAAAGCTTCCACACAGCCCTCCCTCCACCCTCTTGGAGTGGGCTGGTTCTTAGCCAGATGAGCTCTGGGCCCGTAGCAAGTTAGTTCAAAGACAAGCATTAATACCAGAGCAAAGGGGCAGAAGGATGGAGAAAGGATGGTAAAAGAGAAGCAATTTAGTGAAGCTGAAGCCCTTATGGAGCCACTCTAGGGCTACAGAAGTTTACACTCGCAGATGATAAAAGCTCAGATCAGAAATTGTTCAAGCCAGTGTTCTGCAATGTGGTTATCAAACAATGTGGGTAGAGAGAATATCTGTTTTACACTCCAGCAGCACATCATCCCAAATCCTAATTCTGTACCTTGACATTGTCTGGTTTGTTTGGGGATAATTGGCTTCCTCTACCTCTTTGTATTCATAAGATATTTTAAGAGGGGGAGATTAGATTAGGAAACCCAAAATTGATAGCTTGGATTGACCCTTTGGACATCAGCCATAGATGACAATATGTTTAGATGGGACAGGTCCACAATGCTTCTGCCTCTGGTGTCCACTAGACCATGAAGGCAAGTAAGCACTGGTGACTTGCACACAGCACAAGGCTGTTAATATTGCTTAATGGACCAAGCAGGACTAGGGAGATGTTCACAGCATTTATACTGAGAGGTAAGAATGGACCAGTTCCCTAAAGCAACAATCAACCACATCTGTACCACATCGATAAATTATTATTCTTCCTCTCTGACTAGCAGACACAAACAAACAAAAAGCCAGAGCTGCTCTGCAGCAAGGCTGTGTCACCTAACGCAGTTGTGATTTACAGCCCACAGAAGAAACAGGAAAGCATTACCAAATACCCCAGAAATATTTGAGAAACTTTTTAACATGGGAAGGTCCTTCACTGATTTCTGCCTTTCAAACTTAATTTTCCAGAATAGCTGCCATCACTGTATCCAAAAAGCAGCAATCAAAGCAGTTAAAGGTATTATAAAATTGCCCTGCTGTAGAAAGCATTTTCACCCAGGCCGTTTACATTCCTACCTGTGCTCAGACACAACACCCCAAAGCTAACACACATTTCACTTGTGAATTATGACAACTCAGAATAACTTCAGATAGTGCTCCCCATGTAAGATATAAAGAGGTGACAGAAACAATTTCTCTCCATCCTATGGAAGTAATGTGAACCTTCACAGGTAGACCTGGATTCAGCAATCAAGTAGTCATCAGAAAATGATTTGAAAATAAAGACATTGAATGATAGGAAACAAATATTTTTCCAGGATATGACAGCCTAAAGGACACAAGAAGAAAGTTGAGGAGCTCCTAAAAGCAGCTATGTGCCTCTAGCTTGCCCTGGGGGTTATTTAGATGATGAGGAACATTTTCATGACGCAACTCTTGCATCTTGTATTTCATTATCTGAGCATGTTGTCACTATCCTGACAGGAGAGGTTGTCTTTTCAGGGTGACTGAAATAGAATTAGGACAATATTTCATTCCAATTCATACAGTTATTATTAAAAAGCAATTTTTCCTTATTTGCCTGTGACACTACACTGCACACATAAAAAGAACAAAGGTTGTCAAAGCCAGAGCCAGCCAAGCAGGAATGTTCTGGCTCTGGACGTGCGTGATGATGTGAACTATTGTGCCCCAGCTGACACGGCCACGGCTCCATGAGCGCTCGCCAGTCAGCGCATCGCTGTTTGCAGGAAGGAATCCAAGCTACAGAGGAAACAATGACTTCGCAGTTTAATAGAAATCCTCAGGTACAGATGAGGCAAAAAAAGGCAACAAAAGCTTAGCACAAAAGAGGATATTAAGTGATCTAACACCAGACCTCGATGCAAATCTGCCTGAATTCAGGCATGAGCCTCAGCTGTGAGCATCCCTTTTTGATGAAACATGTATGAGACACATTCAGTCCTTTCTCAAACAGCTAAAGATATGCTATCCCTCCCAATTTTATTCTCTTATTTGCTTACCTCAGATTTAACTTGATTCAGTCTCAGACAAATTATTTTCCTTTTAAGCTGGGAAACATGCAAAATAGTATTAATTTGCTCTATAAATTGATCTTTGCACACAAAATACCCCACAAGCCCCTCATCTGCAAAACTCCAAGTACCCCAACAAAACTTTCAAAAGTAATTAAAAAAAAAAAAAAAAGACATCTTTGTCATCAGATTCATTTCTGAAGATCATGTTTGTGCTCAAGTGGTAGAAGTCAGACAGTGGCAATATGTGATAATGAGCAGTGATCAGATGGGTTTGCTTAGAACTTTCCATCAGCACAATCTATCAGGCTCCAGCAATACAAAATTAGGTTTTCAAAAGTAGGTTTCCTTTTTAAAAATAGGACTTGCATGGTCTCTAAAAATGGAGCAGAGAACAGGGCCAGCAGAATGTCTGCAAACAAGCTCCCTCTATATATTCCAAGTGCAAAGAGCAGTGGAGCTGCAGCATTCCTGCTCATTCTCAGTTTTAAAACCATGAGTTTCAAGACCACCTGGGACCACTGACTCAATTTAGGTGGTCAACCCACTTTTGAAAGAAATCTGTTCTTCACTGCTTTTACTACCTGTTCTACTAAAATTGGCTCAGCAAATGCTGTACACTCACACTTGTGCATCACCCTTGGGTGCTTTAGAAAACACTGCCTGTAACCAATACTGTCACAATTCAGCTCATTCCTGTTTCTTCTTTTTTTTTTTCCTTTGTTCAGATACTCTGTGTCATTTTAATTTCATAAACAAAACATTCACAGCTGCAATGAGCACTCTCCTGCCTTACCCTGTATGTCAGGGTGTGCCCTCCCAGAATATCTATCCCAGCCCATTATGCAAAAGACAACCAGTCCTTTATGGCAGAAACGGCCGAGCCCCATTAGCCAGGCAGACAGACGCATTTGGAGCACAGATCCCAGAATATAGGGGAGCCATTGTTTCATTTCAGAACAGGCCAGGGAGCCTCCATCACATGGGGGAAACCTTTGATGTCTCTTGGATTTAGAGGACAAGTCCAAACGAAAGCAGGGGCAGAGCAGCTTCTGCTAAGCAGGGCAAACTTTTCCCCTCTCTGACGAGGGGAGATTTTCTGTAGGAACAAAACAGGCTCCTGCAGATGTGACCAGTGAGGAGACAGAGCTGGCTGGCAGGACAGAAAACAAGGGCTGTTCAGCCAGGGACAGTCTGGCAAAGCAACCAGCTTTGAGTAGGAAAAACAACCTGGTCTGGTCACTAAGGGGAAGAAACAGAACAATAAGGGTATATCTAAATATATGTATATAAATATGCTGATATTTTGAAGCTGTAAAAGTACTTTCATACTAAAATTAACTCGCCCTTAAATGTCTGACTGGTGATCTTCCTCACCACAATAATTCAGTATAAAGTGACAAGACACACCAATATGAGCGTCTTGAGGACCAACAAGGTAAATCCTTAACTCTCTTGTTCTCCTGGTTTTAGTTTAGCTCTGTATAAAAATCAAGATGCAAGTCACATCATATGAGACAGCAGCCAGAAGCAAAGCCAATAAGGTCACAGATGCAAAAAGATCTGAAGTCTCTCCTACTTTTCAACTTGCTTCCAAATTTCCAGGGTTGGGTGCAATGGTACATCGTTACTTATCTATCTTTAAGCCAAGAATGAAATGTGGATTTCTTATCTTGCAGATGGACCATTACAAAGACTGTCTGCATTGAGCAGTGACAAAACTGAGTCTCTTGGACAGTGCATTTCCCAGCCACGTGCTTGGCTGCCAGTCAGACTCAGGATCCACAGAGCACTAAGGGAGGAACCAGGTCCCAAGAGTCTGCCAGAGACCAGGGTGCATCTGGTCTGACAAGGGTACACCTTGTCCAGCCCCACTGTGGGGAGTAAAGGGAAAGAGTGAGGAGCCAGGGGAAATGAAGAAAAAAAAAAACCCCACAGTTTAATAATTCACTTCTTGGGACAACACATGCATAGACTTCTCTCCTCCAGGCTCAAGTCTAAGCTCCTACTCAAATACATGACTTGATATAAACAACACGAGCAATTCTGGATTTATGAACTAGATCCTCATAATGCAGATTAAATTTTAGCAAAAACAATTATGCATTACTGTGGAACACAGTTGTCAAATTCTGAGAATCAACTAAGAAATAAATAGGGTAATCCCTACATAAACAGTCTGTAAACCACTCAGTAATCTTGGAGACAAGAACCTGCTATTAAACATAAGTGGTAAACTCTGAGAGAAGCATTTAAAATGAAGTGCAAGCAGAACATACATGACAGATTTTTTTCTCTTTGTGCCTTCAGAAGTCAAACATCACATTTTAACTGCGTGAAAGAAGTTATGTGTATCCCCAAGTAAGTAGCTCCTTTTAATTTTTTTCCCAAGTGCAGTCATGGAAGATGTTTTGTACAATGTTTGTGCAACAGGTGAATATTTCTTAATGTTGAATCATGTTCTTGTTGGAGTGCTGGATTAATACACAAGTAGGACAGGCATCTAGATGGCTTGGGCAGATTGCCTATTTCCAGGTTAATAGAACTATTCAGAGAACTATCAAATTCACATTTTAGTGACACAAGAGAATTTATTCCAAATAATCTACAGACAACATGGATATTAAGTAGACGGTATTTCTTTCATAACAAGAAGCACAAACCTTGCAAATTTAACTCCTGTTCAAGTCAGAAAAATCTTAAACCAGAAGTGAGAATCTTTTTCGTCAAATCAAGTTTTACCATACAAAAGTTTATTTAATGCCTCCAAATACATCAATCCAACAAGAAGAGATTTCTTTGGAAATACCTCCTTTATAGTTATTGAAGCCAACAAGACTTCCTCTCTAACTTTTAAAGCTTTTATAGAAAAACAAGTTGTGAGGATATATGGGGTTGGGGTCTGTTAATTTTAGTTACAGATGCAAATTCTATCCCTAAAACCACTTGCCTTTGCACTGGCACGTCATGCACTCACTTTTTTCTGGGTAGGTTTATTCTGTTCTGACACTGCCCTTGCAGGAGCACAAGAATGGTTTCTTGGGAGGCCAAACTCAGTGGTCCCAGTCCTCCACTGTGGTTCCCATTATTCTGACATTACTATTCACCCCCCAACAGAAGTGTGCTAATAATAAGGGGCTCGATGAAAACCAAACAAAACTACCCTGTTACAACTCCACGTGAAATGTTGACCCAAGAAAAATAAAGTGTGGCTCTTGGATATATATCTGCCCACTTTGCACAGCAGATAGCAGGGGGCCAGCTGCAGGTGCTAAGGAGAGGGATTTAAGCCAGCTTCCAAAGTTCATATTGATAAATCGTAAGCGTATCACACCAGCCATCTGCACACACCTCGTCACATCTGCAGGCCTTGCAAGGAGCTTGGGAGGGTTTACATACAGCTGAGCAAACCCTTCCCTCCTCCATCCACTCTGGAATTTCAGATCCCTCACGCTAGTTCAGCTCTTATCCTTGCCAAGAACCTCATTTGTCTCCGCCAGGTCCCATCTCAAAGCCCTTCTTGCAACCTTGAGACCCACAAGAAACTCTATTGCTTTTTATCACCATTTTCATCTTATTTTACCATATCCTCTTATGTATTTTTACCTACATACATTCTACCAAGACTTCTTTCCTGTGACTGCAAGTGCAAATCTACCTGGACAACGTTGGGGACCAATATAAACACAGCTCACATTGTTTATATCCCAATCTCACAGTTCTTTCTTTCTGCAAAGGCTCAGTGCTTGCTTTCACAGTCCACACAGACTGACATAAAAAAAAATCCAGATATGTATGTGCTATTCTCATTCACAAATAAAGGAGACAGTAAATGTAATAACCTTGCACCATGATTTGGTGCCTGTACAAGCACCTTAACACGTACTTAATACTATTCTTATTCATGAAAACACATAAAACCAACACAACTTTAAGCACATTTACATTTTGCACAGCTTTAATCACAAAATATATTTTGCTGAATAGAGACAAGTAATATAAGTCTCGTCCATGAGGGCGCTGATGAATTAACACCACAAGGTCAAAATTTCAAAGACTGACAGAAGTTTTGGGTTTTTCTTGCACAGCCTTAGATTAAACTCCCCTTTAGATAAAAAACACCTAAATGAAGCTTAACTTTTGCCAAGAGAATCCACTTTCAGATTATTTTGTTTTTCTTTTGCATAAGCCCGCGACTTTCATATAATCCACAAGCAAATAGCTCTATTCTGTAGATTATAAATTATAAAAGACCATGTAATCAGCTGACAAAAGAACTGAAAACAACCCCAGAGGAAACACAGAGCTGCTCTGCAGGCTCACAATGTGCTGCTCTGTCAGCCTCCCACTCCTTCAGCAGATACTCCTGACATTTCTTGTGTCATTGCTGGACTTTATGAATGGGGCTGTAGGATGTTTGCTGGAGAATGATCAGAAAGGGAAGGGGCATGGTATCATGGACAAGGGAGCTGCTTCACTCTCTGCTGACCAGATCCAAGCAATTAGTTCACTGCTTTCTCGTACCACCAACTATGAATCACAGCTCAACATTGTATTAAAGGCTGAATTGTTCCTCATTTTTTAATAAGGATGCTTAAGAAATTAAGCTATTGTAACCTCAAATAAACTGCACGTGGTTTGGTGGCTTTATTTATTTCACATGGATCCAAATGTTTAGGTACTTACACAAAGTCTCATCAACCTTTTTGGGCCAGAAAAGTCAGCTGTAATTCTCACCAAAGAGAGTTACCCCACTGAGATTTCTTTCCACTTCTGGTGCAGACAGAACTATCACAAACACAATTCCTGCCACTGCATTTCCCTGCTGACACTTGGCTTGCCCAGCCACACACATGTGAGATGCAAGTTATACATAAGGGAAGGGAAAGCCCTGGTGGAGAGAATTGGTTTGCAAGTCTGAGATGAAACAACACTGCCAGTTGTGCAAGAGATCACAAACAAGCAAGAGGAACCCAGTCCAGGCATTCCTGTTGTCATTTGCTCTTTACAAGCCTGAGGAACGCTTTCAACTAACTTGGAGAAAGGTCTTTGGAAACAGCAGCCTTACAGGTTTCTGGGGAACAGGCAGCTCTAATAAAAGGAATGCTCCAGCAGATAGAAAGGATGCAAAAGGAAAATGAACCACAGCACCTGCTCAGCAAAGAACTCAAGCTGCCTGAAAGTAGGGTTTTGACAGAGCTGAGGCTCCCACAGGTGTCCCACCAAGACAGGCAGATCTGTTCAAGAAGATTACTTTGTGGGGCTGCTCTTTTTCCTTCATTGCTTTCCCTGTGTTGAGCCTGTCCAGTCATGATGCATCTGGGGCAATATCTAACTAATCAATAAATATCTTCACACATTTCTTAGGATCTCAGTGCCACCATGGTTTGGCCCCCAGGGATCACCTGACCAATCATCTGTACATAGGGGAAGGATGTTTTCTGAGAACTTGGAAATGAAAGGGCTTTCCAAAGTGATTAAGCATTGGGTATTTTGAGGAAGGAACATCAAACCACTGATTCAGGTAACTGTGAAGTGTGCTCTGTTTTCATCCCCCCTGCCAGCCTGGTACACCCAGCAATGGCCACTGATGGTGACAAAAGCAGGGTCCTGGCCACCAGCAGCCATGAACAATCCCAGAGCACTTTGCCAAGGGAGGGGCTCCTGCTGAACTAAAGACTTGCTCTGTGTGGGATTTCTTGGTGAGGTACGTGCAAGATGCTTACTTTGGAGACAAGCAAATAGAGGAAAAATGATTCACAAGTACTTGCTCGAATACAAAGAAAACCAAGTTTTAATCTCTTTATAACCGTTTTGCATTAATTTTTGCTAAGCTTTAGAGTACCATGATTAGTAGAGAACATTTTTATAAGTGAATTTTAAGTTTAAGTACCAGAATGTTCAATTAAAGTATGAGTAGAATATTACAAAACTCATCATTCATGATGTCTGGTGGAGTTACATAAGCTAGAAAGGAAACTAATACCAGCTGCCATGTAATTGCTCAGCATCAGCAAATGATGGATTTTGCCTGGACCAGGAATAATTTTCATATGGACACACATAATCATTACAGAATGCTTCAAAAAAATAAGAGTTTCTCAAATTCAGTATTATCTCCCTGCTAAGTCGATATAATTATTGTATTGTAAAGGCATACATACCCTGGATGCATTCTTAGTTATGGAATGCAGTTGCTCAGTTCACAAAAACATCATTATATTAACGAATTCATGGAAACTAATATCAGGTGATCAAGCTTCAAGAAAAGAAAACAGCAGAGAAAAACACATACGAGACAAAAGAAGTAATATCAAAGAAGATTTAGACAATCCATGGATAAATCAATATTAGCCTTTTTATATAAAGGGCGTAACCTGTTTATTGTCCAGTTTAGTTGCTCAATCTTTACAATTCAAGCTTTTTTTCAACATGCCTTGATATCCATTTAATCAGAAAATACTTTTAATTTTGCCTATCTGGCTCAAGATGAGCCCTTAAATACTGAGCTTTGTACAGCAAGTGGAGCTGAAACCTGAACTGATCCCATCACAAGCAAATTATCAGCTCTCCAACTGTGGAAGCAAAACTTCACTTAATCTGATGGCAAATAACATGCATTTCTCCAGCAATTCCTGCTCTGGCTAATCAGTCAGGCTGATGGATGTTTAGCACTTACCTTAATGCAGATTTTTGCTTTAGCTAACATTTGTAGAAACAGAATCAATTACAAGCTGGAGATTACTGGGCTGATGGGCTTTCATGCTATTGCAGTTGACCGTGCAATTGGGTTTCTAAGTGACAGACACCACAGGACAGTCTCAGCTTGGCAAAATCCTCCTTTACTTTTCCACTTATCTAACATATTCTTCATTCAGCACTTAATTTCCCACCCTCTGCCTTTTTATCCTGAGCCATCTGAGCAGAGCGAAAGCACACAGGTGTGCTGTGCTCTTTCCTCATGAGGAAATACCTACACCTGGGTGCCCCCAGCACAGTGGGACAGCCCCCACTGACACAGCCCTTGGGAGAATTACAACATTATCTTCTTGACCAGTCAGTGTTCAAATGTGGAAGCGCTGCATGAGGGAAGGCTTTAAATGTGGGAGCTGCTGTGAGAGGGCTCTTGGTCAACACAAAATAAAGCTCAGCAACCCTCTAGAATAAATGAGAAGCCTTCACAATTAATGCTTTTTGCCAGCATGATCCCAAGCAAAAGAGCATTATTGCAGTTAAATATTTTTAAAGTGGCAAGTGGTTTCAAGTGGTTTCTATTTAAATGAGTTGCTCTTTTCACCGCACCCAATCCTTACTAAACATTGTATATTTATTAGCAGTTATCATAGATAGTCCTTTTTTACTTTTCTAGAAAAAGTTGGACAATTAGGAGTCCTCAGTATCTCTATTAGAAACACTGGTACTCAAAATCAAACCTGTAACCCCTGCTCCCCAGCAGAGGTGGGGAAGGCCCAGCACTTGGCAGAATCGAGCTCAGCAATGAAGGTGGTAGGAGTGCAACTGTTTCTAAAAGGTCTCATCCATAGATTAGATGAGCATATTTAGGGGAGCAATCCTATTAAAATTTCAGCAGGTAGATAGCATATGTAAGAGCGAAGGGTTTTTTTCAATTAACTGTCTCTAGCCTGGAGCTAGAGTCTCAAATGTTTTTACAACACAACTCCAGTTCACATCTGTCAGCTGGAATACTTACAGCTTTGTAATTATTAAAATTGTCTGAACTGCAGACCTACAAGCTGGATGACTGGGATGGGGCAGTCTGCCATAAGGTACAGAAACAAGGCACTTGCAGCTAATCAGGGGCTAAGTCACAGTTCCTCCCTGCCCCACCACCCCCTTAGTTACTTTAGCATGGAGGTGAATTGACATTACATGGCTTTTACCACCTCTAGTTAAGAAACTTTCAGATTCTCTCTGCCCTACTCGCAGTTTGCTGTCACAAATCTTGTAGAAACTTGCAGCTCTTTACTAGTTGATCAGTTTTGGCAGAAGTCAACCAAAAGCATCAGAATTTGTTGAAAGGAGAGACAGACTGGCAGTACCCTCACCTGGGCCTTAAGTGCACAGAACTGTACTTGAAAGCCAACTTGTGGGTCAATACAGCATTGACAAAGCCAATCCAGCATCAATAAAAAGTGATTCCCCCTCAAAGATAAGCACCTAAAAGGAGAGGGATGACTTGACCACCACAGACCCCAGAAGAAGCACAGAGCAGATCCCAAGGGCGTAGACAGGTGAATCTAAAAGATGGCAAGGCCCTGATCTCACCCACTACATTGAGGAGATTTACTGAATGCTTGCATAAAAACATGTTTTTAGGCATAGAAGACTTTGGGATTTTTTCCTCCCCACTCCAAGACTGTTACCTAAACTCACTGGCACCTTCTGTTTTATTAACATGAGCAGCTCCTCATGGAACAAGACTTCTACTGAAATGAGGTCTGTAGCAGAGCTGAGAAAAAGAAACACAACCCTTTTCCACCACTTCCCTTCCTGGCAGGTTTTCCCAGTGCATCGCCAGTTCTTTGGCAAACACCTACTGCCAGGTCTGGGGCTACAGCCTGTCCCAGTGGTGGGAAGGACTCACACACAGGAGCCGTGCCGTGTTGGGAGACACCACTCTTCATGCAGAACATTCTCTAAATGATATTTGCATTGAAAAATGTTTACCCTCTGTGTGTTCCTCCCCAGGAGGAGCACAGATGCGGGTTCAGGTTTTTTAAGAGACACTTGGATAAGTGCAAACACATCTCTTTTGTAATCAACCTGGGCTGACCCTGCTTAGCCTGAGGTCAACGAGCAGTGGCATCTGACCTGCCGAAGTTAATGCAGCAGAACAATAGGAGAGGGTTGGCAAGACCTTATCCTATTACCTTTTTGATACCAAATTAATTGTTTTTCTCCTTCTCAGTGGTTCTCTGACCTTTCAGCTATATGTGTTGCTGGCACAAAATGATGGATTAAATTTAAGCAAGTACATTTCTTGGCATTGTCTGGCAGATTTAAAAGTTATTTAGGTCTTCCTTTCAGCACTAAGAGGTTTAAGAATGTGTTTATGATTGCAACCCCGTTTGATAGTTAAAGAACATTGCAAATATTAATTAGCTTGGCAGTATTAGAGACAAGAAAACCAAAGAAAAGATCACAGCACTTATTGCCAAAAAAAAAATTCCACAAGAAATGAAGAGATAGAGATGCCCTCCAAACCGTAGGTAGGCAACACTAGATGTCTGGTATTACCTTAATTGGTAGTGCTTTATTAATTGGCAAACCCAAAAACATTACTTATAGAATAAATGTAATTAGTCAGGCTGATATTTTTCAAATGGAGAAACAATCCATAATCCTTTGTTGGATAAGGAGAGAGTGCATGGAATAGCTATTGGTTCCCATCACAGCTTTGATTTGATTAAGTTTCTACCTACTTGTTGTTGGACCACTTCACCACATGGAATAAACTGAGGTGACGTGGTGGGTACTAGCAGCATAGTAAAAGAATTGAAAGAAATCTGTTCAGGATCTCCTCCACCATACATCATTAAAGCAAGGAATCCTGAAAACCTGATTTATGAATCTAAAGCTCAAAACACTGAAATTTGCCTGTAGGTGATTGTAAAACCTCAAGGCACTGAGCCCAGATGCACATTCTTCACTTGGCTCAGCTCTCTGTAGGCAGAGCAACCTTCCCTGCTCCTCACAACCACAGAACGCAAGTGTCACGTTCTGTCAGCCTGTAACACCCACAGGAGACAAAAATAGTTTTCCTTCAGATAATATTTTTCACCTGTGCTAGCTGGCAAGGGCCACAGCAGCAGCCAGATACAATCTGGATCAGTTCCTCCGAATCCTTCTGAACTGTAGAGATGAACATGACTTTGGGGCTAACTCATTTATGGCTTTCAGGTGTTTTGGAAAACAACAGGACCTGGTTCCCACCCTCCTTTAGCCTCCACCCACCAAAAAAAATCCAACCACAGAACCATTCCCTTGGAAAGCTGGGTTCCCAGCTCCCTTGATCCTCTGCACAGCCCAGCTATTACCTAGCTCAAGGTGCACTATAGCTTTAACTGCTTAACTATTTCCAAGAACGCCACCAAAATTTATTTACTGAAGATATTTTTTCAAATAAACATAGTAGACTGTTTTCTTTAACTGGTCAAGTATCGAATCTCATAGGTGTTCTCTCAAGAAGAAAAAAACACTTTTCCCTTGTTAAGTCACAGGAGCCTGAAGAACGGCATATTAAGTCACTGCAAAACATTAATTAAGGTATTAAACAAATTAATTTATTCTGATTCAAGCAGTATTGGATCACAAGACAAGAAAAGGATCAACAGAAAGAAAATGTTACATCCGTGGTACCACTGGGTAACTTCACTTATTCAACACAGTTAAATATCCCCTTAATTCATACTCCAAACTTCAAATACGGATGATTAAGCATATACATTAGCAAGATGAAGAGCAGGGGATTTTACATGACAGCTCTGCCCAAAAGTGACAATAAAACCTGCCTTAGGGAGAAATTGGGAGAGAGGTAGTAAAAGGCTAATCTTGTTACAATGATTTATGGTTTATGAAAAAAAAAACCATAGTCTAAGCCTTCTTGAATTTTTCCAAAACATTCATACCTGCATTTAAATACTTCAGTAAGAGCAGAAACATTTGCCTCTGTTTCCAGGATAATAATACACTTCATTAATCAGAAGCTCACAGGAATATGTTCAGAAAGTGCAGAGTTGGACTAATTTGATTTTCATGACTTGATAACAGCAAGAAGAATGTCACAAAGATGAGCGTGGTTGTCTTCACATTTGGATGCCTTTCTGGCTGTGGGACAACTCTAGACACAGTTTTGGTTTCCAGTGACTGTAGTGCAACAGGGACAAGCCCCATGACATTATCCTGAGATATTATAACTTCAAATAATTTGGAGGGTGTGGAAAACAGATAAAGCCAAATCACTGCTAGAAGAAAACCATACAAAAACACATATCATGACCTTCCCATGGCAAAGTTATTAGAGCAGCTGGATCAATAACAGGCAAGTCAGAACACCTACTTCAACTGCATTATTCATTTTGGAGATGATAACACCAAAAGCTGCCCAAAAAAGGAAGTCTTAAATACCTACATAATGCAATTTTCTATATTGCTGAATTAGAATAGTAAGGCTTTGTTTTACATATATAATGGGGAAGTAACACAGGAAAGAAAAAAAATGGAAAAAAACCCTCTGCACTAAGAATGTCAATGGAGGAATTGCAGTTAAACTCCAAAAGAAAAAAATACACAAGCAAAAGATTTGTAAGAAGATGCCAAGTGTTGCAGGAATTAGGAGATATCACACCCATATCCCTTTTTATCAATGTTTGGAAACATCCAGCACAAAATTTTTGAGCTCAATGCAATTTCATTTCTGGTGTAAAAACCTGTGCTTTAAAAGCCTGATGCATTGCAGCTAATTCCCCATGATTTGGGTCTAGAGATGGTGCAAGTGGTCAACACAACTAACAATTCATACAAATTTCCTCTTAAACAGACTGAGGAATTAATATGTAATGCAGGCAAAAGGACTACTTATCCTCCATAAATAATGAGATCAATAAAAACAAATGGGACTTGGGAACCAGCTTTCAGAAATTTTAAACTAGAGGAGGCAACTGCACTCTGCTTTTGGGATGGGTGGTGTTTGCTGTTCAGAGCATTTCTGAAATAAAAAAGCAAAGACTGCACTCAAATGGAGAGTAACTGCATGTCTGTGATGCACAGATTAAAAATATTTACCTTATGACTTAGAAAACATTCCTTGTGAATTCAATAGTTATTCCTCATTTTTAAATAACAGAGAGGACAGGAAACCTGTTGGTAAAATTGCAGTAAAAAAAAATTGATATCACCACACTGCCAAGTACATCATTTCCTAGACCCTTGAGCAACTTAATAAATGTAACAGCTGGCAGCTGTAAATAGCAAGAGCTTAAAGTGACAGCCATGTGCTCTAAGATGTATTTCTCTTCAAGTTTTAGGTTCTCATCCATCAGATTTCTAAGCAACTTCTGTTTTATATTCCAGGGGAGCCAGGCTTTGTATTCTCATTGGGGTCCATGGGTCAGCCAGGGATGAGCCCAGAGAGGCAGTTGAAGCAACCAAAAATTCATGCAGAAAACACCATAATATTCATCCTTTTCTACATCAAAGTGATGCAAGTTTTTGTGAGCCAGTAAAGCCACCACGGGTAACATTACTTCCCTCATTCAAAGAGTGAGACTAAGGGGAGAAAGACACAGTTCCAGAGAAGAGGAAATCTCCTGTTCGTTGCACCTCCACCTTGAGCACAGCATGGACTGGAGCAGAGGGAGCTCCAGGCTCTGGGAGATGACTCTGGATGCATCTCACTGGAAGGAGTACAAGCACTGCCTGAGCAGTTCCTTTGACAAAGGGGGGTAAACTTTGCAAAGAGATTATTATTCTGATGTAAGACAACTAGCAGAGGGAATTCTTACTGATATCACCAAGAGTCATTATTCTCCTAGTGGATGCTCTCCTGTCAGATCAGTATCAGCTATTACTGCTAAAAAAATCCTGAGCAGGGGGACTTTTCCAGGCTGCCCCTTGCCTGTGGATGATGTGAGACACAGCACTGCACCCCCCTACTCCTCAGCATCCCCATCCATAATGAGGGTGAAGTCTTGTCACCTCCTTGTATCCAGTGTATCTCTTAAGCATCTCAGAAAAGGATGAGGGAAGGGAAGTTTCTTTGCTCAAGCTGCACAAAAATCCAGTGAAATTATTGCCTTTTCCAGTTCCATTTTCAAACAGCCACATCTGGTTGGCTCTGTTCATTCATCACCTTGCCAGCACAATAAATCCCCTACAAAATTCTTTTGGAGGTTTTGGTCAAACAGGCACCTTCATTGCCATCGTTCCCATGGTCAAGTGCTGCCATCAACTTGAGAAAACACCAGACTCCAGGGAGAGCCTGCACAGATGGATATCACCAGGCACCACCCCAAAACTCCTCCTTCAGCTCACCCAGCCCCTCTCCCTGCCAGCTCACCCAGAGACATTTTATTAAGATTGCAGCTCATCAAGCATTCAACAGCACAGCTCCTCACAGGCTTCAAAATAAGCCAGCACATCAGTGCTACCCTTCCTCCCTTGCCCTCAGCTTTCAATTAAATTTAGAATTGACTTTGAAAGTACAACCTGAATGTATGTGGTTCAAAATGACCTTGTTACACCTTTCCTTACCTTCCTGAGCAGGGCTCTTGTACTTCAGCTCAGGATTTTAAAACCTAGGAACAGGAATTTGTTCTAAGCTCCTGTGGCAAACTACAAGTCTCAAGCTGTTTAAAGTCTTTAAAGGTACGTCCAAAGCTAAAGTGTGCTCTGCAGAGATCTGGGAGCCCAGGCCCAGCAGTTTTCAGCAAGATATTTAAAACCTTCCTGTGAGTTAAATGGTTTTTTTTCTATTTCCTGAATTCTTAGCACAGTTATAACTGCATTTTGTTATAGCATCACATTAGTCATAATTAAAGTCATTACAGACATTAAGGATAAGTCCCACACATATGAAGATCCAAAAGCTGTTTGTACACAGTATGTGACTTTTTCTTTAGTTTCTTCCTTGTTGCAGTAAAAGAAAGACAATTACATTTGATATGATCCTGACCGGAGGAAGGAGGGAGGGTAGTATGAGTAGACCAAAAAGTGATTGAAGACACACTTTGAGTGTTCCCAAACACAGCTCTGAAACACTAAAAGATTTCTGTGGCAATTGCCCTCCCTGTAGCTGGCTCAAAGACGACAGATAACTCTTAAATATTCACTCAGATACCACCATCCTTTACACATGAACCCCAAGGCACAAACTCTGGCTCTCTGCCCCCTGGTCTGCTACCAAGAAGCATCATCCTCCCCCATCCTCTTCTGTAAAGTGTTTTTAGACGCAGTAGGAGGCTGCACAGGGGCCTCACAGGGTGGTGAAGCTGCCTGATCCCCACACCACAAGTGAGGCAAAAAAGCACCTACTTAGGAGAGCCAGAAAGCGAAGTGGCTTTCACCCCCTCATCACAGAAATCCCCTTTGGAGGCAGAAACCAGGCTGCCCTCTGATCATCACACTTCCCACATTGCCCATGTCTCCACTAAAGCCCAGCCAGCTGAGTGACTGGTGACACAGGGTTTGTTGGGTTTCTGCACCTGCAGAGAAAGACTGCAGAAAGTGATGTAGTTGGTAGTCATGGCCAGAAATGATCTCCTGATAGCCACAGATGTGTTCGTTTCTAAGACTTTGCTTATAGAAGAAAAGTAGTGGAGTTTATTTTTTTCAATGGCGTCGAGTGCTTGTATAAGCTCCTGACAAAAAAATTCAAGATTCATTTGGGCCACATGCAATGCACCTTGCCCATTCTGTGAGGATTTCAGGCCATATTTTTATTCCCTCAATACCATCAGTCTAAAATGTTAAAACTTGTAGAGCACAGCATAATAAAGCAGCTTGAACCCGAGAGCTCTGCCAAGCATAACATCAAATCTTTCAAAGAGTGAGGTTAGATAAAGCATCAGATACGCAGCAAATTCTTGATTGAAATAAAACACCAAACATTTCTCCTTGGCTGGCGACAGGTGAGTTCACAGAATGGGTTTCCTTAGTCACAGAAGTTTTTTTTGATAGCTAAGTCAAGGGTTTCCTGCTTCCCAGGAAAACTCCGTCTTGCAATATGTTTAAAACGTTATCAGCTTGGAAAAAAATAACACTGCTTTAAACTGATGGGAAAGAAGCCCATTGGCTCTAAAGTTACCATCCCCGAGCCGGGCACTCGGTGCTGTTTGGGGCCTTTGTTCAGGGTCAATCAGCCGTCGAAAATCAGCGCTCCCGTCGCTGCCCGTGCTGGGCGGGATGACCAGGAGGGTTTCCCGCAGCCTGGATTGGGCGCTAATTACCTGCTCAACCCCCTTGTAAGTATCTGTCACAGGAGGGAGAGCTCAGCTCCCGGCTGAGAGGGGGCTGGGGCAGCAGTGCTTGGCTGGGGGTCTTCCTGTGCCCCCCACGGCAAAGACATCACCGCAAATAACATCTACAGCTCCTTCCTTCCTTCCTTCCTTCTGCTGCCACACCTACCAAAAGCTGCTGGGGTCAGTGACACATATACTATCTCTCAGCTCTTTCCCTTCTAACTGTGGAGTTAATCTCTGGATTTAATATCACAAAACAGNTTCTTTCTTTCCTTCCTTCCTTCCTTCCTTCCTTCCTTCCTTCCTCACACAGTAGCTAACATGCAAAAAGCATTTTACAGACCCTAAAGGTGCAGGAACCACCAACAAATCCCTGTCCGTATTAGTACCCTTGCAAAGCATAAAAGTCTACAGGTTCTTTTTACCGAGGACTCATATTCACCACGGTTGTTAAAATCCCGAAGTCCTAAGCTTCACCTGCCTGAATAGAGTGGGGAAGGTGGGTGGGACTCCCTGGGCCTGCAGTCACTGAAAGGGAAATTTATCTCCTAAACAAATATCCAAGAAATAAATGTGATGCTCCAGAGGTCGTTGTTCCTCTGTCTTGCCCCCTCAAAAAATAATATGGAAATCCTTTAAAAAAAAAAAAAAATTAATGAAAAAAAAAAAGTTTTCTGATGACCACTGGAAGATTTTCCTGTGGCAGCGGGGAACGCCACGGGGGAGGGACAGCCTGTGCCCGTCAGCAGCAAACACACAGGGTGGCTTGGCTGGGCTGTGCTCCTCACCCCGACATCAAAACCAGCCGCCCATGGGCTGTTTCCTGGGGAAAGGGTTAATTTTGCACCCGAGCAGCCCTCGGGGCGGTGGGCAGCGGCGGTGGGAGCGCGGGTGGGTTCGGTCTGTGCGCGGCACTGTGGGACCGGGCACCGCTGCTGACGGGCAACGACGGGGAAAGGAAAGGAAAGGGAGGGGGAAGCTTAAAAATTTGCAAGAGCAAACAATCCTCCCGCGGGCAGCGGTAAATAAAATAACAGCAGCGGGGTGATTTGCAACCATGTAACGGGGCTTTTGTCTGGGCCCATTTCTGGCCGCCGGGAGGGTTTCTGTGTTCCCTCTCCGCAGGGTCCCGATGTTCCCCCTCCGGCTACAAAGGCCGGGGGCTGCAGCCCCTCCCCGGCGCTCCCCCCGCGCTGCCCGGGGGGCTCCGGGCTGTGGGGCTCTGCAATTTCGGGGTCTGAAGGGCTGGTGTAGGATTTGTCAGCTTTAAAAATAGGTTTTACTCATCTTTTTAGCTCTTTTTTTTTTTTTTTTTCTCTCTCCCCAGTTTACATTAGACCTGTTGGGCATTTTGTTCCCTGTTGGAAAGTTAGAAGTATTTATAAGTCTAATTAGAGGCATTTATAAGAGTGATTAGTGTGAAGCATCAGCTGCTGGCGGCATTCTGTGTGTGTGTGTGTGTGTGTGTGTGTGTGTGTGTGTGTGTGTGTGTGTGTGTGTTCACACATGGACGCAACACTGCAGTTTACAGTTTGTTCCTGGGCCTGAAAGCTGTGAAATGCCCTTAATTCCCCCGGCACTGATGGCAACAGTGGGCACTGGCTGGCTCTGCCCAGTGGCTCAGCGCTGCACAGGATCACAGCTCTGGGGAGGGGGCTGGTCTCTGTATCTTCATGCACTGATGTAGAAGCAAGTGGCTAATTAAAAAGAAATTTTTTTTTAATTTAAAAAAATAAAAATAAATAATACTTCTTTTTAAAAAGGAAGTACGTATGTGCTGAAAACTGCTGTTGGACTCGTAGGCACAGAGCTCAACATGGCCCCACTCCTGCCTGCCCATGGGCTGCCTTGCAATCCCTCATCTCACAGGTGCAACGCTGCCTTTCCCTCTTTTCCTTTGCTGCTGGACATTAACTCTGCATCCTCACCCTCCATGGGCCTGGGCTTGCAGCACAGGTGCAGACGTCTCTTGGAGGAGAGGCTCCCACACGACCTGCTTTGGGGAGCAAAACCATCTGAAAGTGAGCTCAGACACCAGTGGGGGTTGTGGGGCTGGATGAGTGGCTGCCCCAGCGTGAGGGGAGCTGGAGATCAGCCACGCCACTGAACATCCCAGTGCCAAGCCCCGGGTGACCCCAGGGCCGTGTCCCTGCCGGGGGAGCACACAGGGATTCTCCTCCAGTCCCGGTCACCGGGCACGGCACAGCCAGGGATGGCTGGTGACCCTCACGGTGCTTCCAAAACATCCAGCCCGCAAACCTCGGTGCTTCCAGCCTAGAGCCACTGCCCTGAGCCTGGGCCAGCCCCACAGGTTGCTCCTGATCCAGTGAGCACCCCCCAAACACCTCAGCTCACTGAGAGCACCCCAGGAACCACAGCTCGGCCGCCAGCCCGGTGCTGGGCTGCAGTGCTGCCACAAGCCAAACTGTCTGACAAGATTTTGAGCCATGTGTAAGCCCTGAAGTCCTGCTCACGGGCACTGGGCCTGAGCACCGGCCATCTCCTAAGTCTCCTGGGACAAGTGGCAGTGTCCTTGTGCTTCCCCTGGCCCAGGGACAAGCCTGCAGGTGCCACACAGGAGCTGCTGCCTGCAGAGTCAGAGTTGCTTAAAACGTCTTGAGGCAATTCCTCCGAGTTCAGGCCCTCCTCAACCAGGGATTTCTTTTTTCTAGTCATCATATAAACAGAATTAAAAGGTCAGTGCTGCCCCCACATGCTTACAAAAGCTTTTGGTTGGAATGGCTTGAGAAAGATAGGGAGATATGTAGGGAGCACTTTAATAATAAATTTCTTTTGCGTACCTGTGGTCTGTTTCCCTGTCGCAAAACAAACAAATAAAAAATCTTCCTTGATATCCGCTTTCAAAAACTTATGCAAAAAATATGCTCAGATTTATCCACATCAATTTCAGAGCTGTGTTTAAAGCATTTTCTGCAAAAACAGTCTCTAGTACAGTTCCACTGACACATGGGGATGGTTTACCCTGACTTTTTAATATTTCTTTTTAGGGAGACATTAATAAACTGATGGCCCCATATATCACCTACAAAACAATCCTTTTTTTTCACTTAGTCTCCCTGTGTCTAGCCCAGGCAGCCCATATAATCCACACAGTGATTTTTCCGAGGGCAGACAGAAACTGCTTTTTCATTTTTCCTATGTCCATGTCTGTACAGCTACAGAAAGTCCCACACAAACTGAAGGTGAAACACAAAGCAGAGGAGTTACAATGAACTCACTTTACTCCAAGTAGAACCAAGTGACCATGTGAAGGGATGTACAAAAAAACCCAAGCCATTTTTCTGTCTCTGGTCTTTTCAGTAACAGTGAGGTTAAGGTATCCCTCCTGGTAGGGGGTGAGACTCAAATGTCACACTGAAGAATGATGTTGTGTGTGTCCCTTTAAAAACTTTGAATAGAAACTAGTTTAAATTTGAATCCAAAAAGATGAAGTGAGCTGAGTTCAACCTGGAACTGGCTAAAATGTTTCATGTTACATGTTCACAAGGAAAAAAAAAGCAACCCCCCCCCCCCACACACACACACACACCATTTTTTTTTTTGAAAATTTTCAATTGCAAAACATTAAAACACCGCTTTATTTTATGACAACAGACTGTTTCATTTCAGACTTACAGCAAAAGCCAGACCCTGCAAATGGGGTGGAGATTCAGCTTGGAAATCCCCTGGATTTCTGGCTCAGTTTGTCCTTGTGCACAAAAACCAGGCACCACAGCCAATACATTTGTTTCAAAAAAATGATGTGTGCCCAAACCAACCCCAGGCGTGTGGGCAGGAGGGATCAGGCAGGATGTGGGGGCTGCAGAGCAGCACTGCCCACCCAATCTCCATGGCAATGAGGGGTCTCACCAGCTGGGCCAGCCCGAGCAGCCCTGGAGGGTGTCCTGGGCTCTCCGTGGGCCTGCAGCAGGTGGCAGCCCCAGCCAGGTCCCACTGAGCTGGCAGAAAGCCATTCCCTTGTTCTGTGGGACAGAGGGAAGGACAGGAAGGTGCTGAGAGGGATGAGGGGACAGGGAGTTGCAGGTCCAATTCTGTGTAGATTTTCTTTGCAGTCTGCAGAGGAAACTTTGCCACAATAAATTTCATTCAGTCTTCATTTTAGTCTGTGGTGGAGACTCATTTGAATGCATCTACTAAACAAATATCTCTTCTTACCCAAGCTTCTTTCAGCTTTAACTGTCCTGGATATGAAATCTCCTGACTGGAATACAGGTACTTCAGGGCTTCAGCAGAAAAAAAAATCCAAATCATTGAATTCAGAGTTCGAGACCAGAGGTGGAGTTATAGAACAGATTGACTTGGATGGAGGAACAATAAAACTCATGATCCTGCTTTCCTAATTAGCCTGGCTCCATGGGTACCAAAATCAGAGCTGTAAATATACAAACGTCGTGAAACCACACAAAAAAATAATACAAAAATATTTTAATGTTGTCTGATTAGAAATTCCATTTTCAGAAATGTAACAAATACAAATGGCATCATTACTCTATAAACACCTTCCCTCAAATCCTTCGAAAACTCAATGCAGATTTTAAATACATTTTCACAAAGAAAACAGTGTAGAAAAAGAACAAAGAGTTGCAATGCATTTGAGAAAAGTCCTGAAATTAATTTCAAAAGGACATAACTTTAGGATAAGAATACATTTGGAGGAACAGCATTTTTTGTTTGTTTAGCAATCCTCAAATTTTTCCAGCAGGAAAGCTGAATGGGCACTCTCTGTACCATCCCTCGTTATTTTCAATTAGGTAATAGATGTGAAGTTACTTTGCCTTTGTTGTAAACAGCCAGTGGTAGTTCTGAGAAAGGTGTATTAAATGCCAGAAGGAAAATGAGCAAAAAGGTGTAAGATGGAGCCTGATCCTGCTAACCCCTGCTCCTCCAAGCAATCCTCTTTCTTTTCTACTTACTGTGCAGTCTAAGAACTTCAGGATTAAGTCAGATCTTAGAACCATAATTCCATTTATTTGTAGAGGCAAACATGCCTTTTGCTCAACATAAACGTTTTTATTTAAAAGGAGGTTGTCAAGTCTGAAAGCGTTTTAAATTCACGTTTAGCAGAAACTTTGTGTGGTTTCACACAGGCCGGGGAACACACGGTGCTGAAGGGATGGGCTGGATCCCGGCAATTCCACCAGCCAGAGCTGCCCTGCCCGGCCCCAGTCACCCCGTGCCCAGCAGCTGGGTGAGCAAACCCTCCCTGTTGGGATGCACAGCACAGACAGGGATTGATTCCTGCAGAGCCCCTTGGGGTGCTCAGCTCCTGCAGAACTCCGGGACCAGCGGAGCCTCCCGCTGCCATTCCCACCCTGAGAACCCGGCCGGCCCCCACGCAGCCCCTGCACCGCCAAAGTGCTGCTGCTCCACATCAGCTATGGGGAAAGAGCCCCTGGAATTCCAACATCACACCCCTGTCACGGGGCTGGTGGGCTGCTGACGTTGGGATGGGGTCCAGCAGCTCCGGGAATAAACAGGAGGCACCACACAGAAACAGAGGGACAGGCACTGGAGGTTGCATTGTCATCTGTCACTGAAACTCCTCCTGAGAGCCAGCGTGCCTGCAGTGGCACCAGGACACACACGGGTGTGCACACAGATGCTCACAATTTGCTGTTTCATTTTATACAGGTTTTTCCTCCTCTTGAATTATCTCCTGTAAAGAAAGAAGATAGAACAGAGTGTGATTTAACATTCAGGACATTTTTCAAACAGTATTACACAAGTTACCAGCAAAAAAACTCCCAAAACATTGTAGCAACCTGCAACCTCTTTCTCACATGCATTAGCAAACAGCTGATTCTGGATTGTTGCCTGCAAGCCTCAGGTCTGAGTTTTGTTACATTTTTAAAACCTGCATCAGAAGCTTAATCAGAAACAGTCAAATCATCGAGGCATTCTTAAATAGTATCATATGTAGTCCCTGCAAAGGACTAAAAATATTCAGCTGTGGTTAGGGTTTTTTTTGTTTATACATTTCATCCAACTCAGGAGTGCTGCAAAATAAGCCAGTAGTTGTCATCCTTTTTTCAAATAATATACTTTCTAAAAGGAGAGTTTTTATAATAGTTTGGATTCAGCTAATGGGTGAATATCATTGACTCATACATTCTTTTCCAAAGAAAACTGGGCTGAGCCATTAAATAACCAAAAATAAGTCATTTTTACCCCCAACCTATTAGACTTCTTGTCTTAACAGAGCAGTAGGGCATACTTTGTCTCAGTTCAATATGAATCCATTCTTTTCCCCCAATTTCAGTTGGTTAGGTATGAAAATCTCAGGACTTACTCAGATTTTTTCAGTGTCTCAAGTGTAACAAGAGAGTCGTGTTACTCATGTTTACCTCTGCCAAACAGGAGTTGGAATACAGCCCCTTCGGGCAGAACACTGCGAACATATTAAAGCACTAAGTGATTCCCAGGAAATTCATAAAATGTCCTTTTCTAACGATTCAAGGTATTTTTGTGGAGGCAGATTATTTACTATTTTTAGCTTTTCCCAGTGTCTAGCTTGTCTAATTGCTCCTTGTGCAAGTGCTCTGGCCCGGGGCTATTTTTCAGCTCTAATTGCAAAAGAAAGGATTACATGGCTTTGCTTGTGCTGGAGATGGGGCTCAAACCCTCTGAAAAAACACCCTCCACCCCCTGGTTTCAAAGCAACCCAGAACATTCACCCTATTTGCTGGTCTCATCTATAACTTGAAACCTGCTGACAACAGGACCACAGGTAGGTACCTGCTGTGTGCTGCAGCTATCAGGGAGCAGGGCAGTCTGACCAGTGCTGGAGCTTTCCAATTGATGGTTCTCTCGTCTACTTACACAGTGCAGCAATTGCCAGAGGTGTTACCTTTGCAATTTTCTTTGAAAATCATGGAGAGATTCCCATAAAATGCTCCTTGTTTCAATTCTAGTTGAAAATGCTGGAAACAGCATAGTGGAGTCAGGCTCTATGCTGGGAATGGGCAGCAAGCAGACAATTTTGGTTATAAAGTTATCAACTTACCTACCTAAGTCTGGGGAAGGAAAATCAAAATGTCAAATTATTTTGCCTTTGTTAAAAACGCCAAAATGTCACAACCAAAACTACCTAAACCGTACGACCTGAACTTTCAGAAGGTGAAAAAACCATTTTGTGCTCAGGTTTATTTAACACTGTTTTGTCGGTGCTCTTCAGGGTGTTTTCATCTCGGCCCTCTGGATAACTTTACCAAGCAGCAGTCTGGCAGAAGCCCCTCTCTTTTCAGAGCTTAAAACTCACAGCACAGCTCCTCCCAGAGAGGAGAGAGATGGATCTCCTTCAGGAATGTGGAAAACCTCAGATCTGCGATTTTGCTTGTCTACATAAAGAGTGCTTGCATTTTGGCCCAAGTTTGAATTTGCCATTAAAGTAGCCCTTGTCTGTACAAATGTTAGGAGAGAGTCCAAGCACCATCACAGCCTGGTACATCCCTGGGAGAAAACAGTCACTGTCATCTCCTGCGAGGGTACAGCTCTCCTCCAGACCAGCAGCTATCTGAAAATAATTTCATTTTCCTGTGATAATACAAACATCAGCACACAAAGGCCTGGTCTATGAGAGCAGTTGTGCAACACTCAATAATTTCACATCCTGGTCTGAAATGTTCCACAGGCAGTTGGAAGGCCCAAGGCTGGGATCCAAAAGCATCAGTGTATTCACAGCTATGCAAATATTAGGAACTACTGATGTCTCAACACATGCAACATCTTACATTATATTCAGCAGACTCCATTTAAATTCACATGCCTACAAGCTATAAAGATCTACCAGAACTTGTGGGGAAAAAAAAAAAAAACCAAAAAAACCAAACAGTACAGATGAAGCCAAATAATTTTTGAGCTATTACTCATTTGAGGTTTGTTTAAGGTTTTCACCACTTGGGAGATAAAGGTTCCTAAATATTCCAACGGGCTCTAAATCAATAACACATCTGAGACACTCTGTCCTCCCGCATGCCCAGATAGCCCTGGGTTTGCTCCCTGTCCTCCTGCATGCCCAGATAGCCCTGGGTTTGCTCCCTGTCTCCTGCTTGCTCTGCAGCCCATGTGATGCTTTGTTTACTCACTGCACAAGCAGATCCATGCACCAGCCATTCCCAGCAGAATGACTGGGAGTCCACGGCTTTCTTGCACCAGAGTCTGCAAACACTGGGCACTGATGTGTTCCCCTCCTCCCTGCTCAGCTCCCCTCTGTGTTTTGGGTTCAAAGTGAAACTATCCCAGGCTCAGGGACCTCGAGCGAGCGGGACTTGGGAAACGCCGGGAGAGACACTGAGGGCACGAGCGTATTATCAGAAAGAATTTGAGTGCTCCCAGCAGCCCAGCAGCAAATTAGAAAGTTTTGGCTCCCAAGAATGAGTTGTGTTGTTTGTTCCTGCACACTGCAGCTGCTCGTCCCTCTCCCTCCCCACCCCCCTCCTCTGGGTGGTTTATTACACACAAGCTACTAATGAATGGGAGCCGCTGTTTTACAGTACACCACACTTACAGGACTTATCTCTAGGCCTACCACAGATTTGACTGATCAACAGCAGGGCACCACCATCATAATTCTTCCTAGAAACAGGAGGATAAAAAGGGGTTTGTTGGAGGTTGGCTGTGTCTGCAGAGAATCCTGCCTGCAGGGCCTGCTGATGCCATCGCTCGCTGCTATGGTCTTTGGCCTAATAAGGTACAGAAACAAAGATTGTTCACTTGTTCAAGAATACTAAAGTACCCAAGTGACGGAAAGTGGAGGCAGCAGGGCACACATCCAAGTGGGATTAAGGCCACAAGTGCAACGTTACAGGGCTGACTGGGTGGCAGAGGGAATATCTGCCTCTGAAGAAAAAAAAAATCCAGTTCAAACATAATTTATAACATGTCAGTCACAGTCAGAGGTGGCTGTCATTAAGAGTTAAATGTTGCATTGTGTTCAACTTACTCCGATAAGAATTCTCTAAGCTGCTTATATGTTATCATAACTCATGAACAAGTGGAGTGTGGGCAGGGGAGGGGGGAGAGGCTCTCTGGGGCAGGATGGGACCCAGACTGGGAGGCAGAAACACTGGGGCAGAGCTGGGCCGCAGGGTCCTCAGTGTGGTGTGCCCACAGTCTGCACATTGCAAGGACTCCGCAGTGAGTCTCAGAGCCTGCCAAGCCCATGGGACTTGTCAAGGTCCAGGCTCTGCTTGGCCAGATGCACCTTCTTTGCTTTCATGCACTTCTCCAGTCAGGGAGCCAGGCAGCAACACTGAGAGGATCTAAAATGGTGCATTCAGCCTCTGCTCAGCTGGTCTGCACAGCTAGGCTCTCTGAAGGTTTAAGAGCTGAAGCTGAAGTAGAAAAAAATGGGCAACGTTGCAGCCAAGTAAAAAGCCCCTAAGTTAATACTGCTTACTGGAAATGGAACTGGGAGCCCAACAGAAGAGCAGCAAAGCAGCTTCTTTGGGGACAATATTAAAATCCTCTGACTGACTTGGCAGTTTGGAAGCAGCAGGATTGTTTTCTCTAGCTTAGGGAAACCCAGCAACAGACCCCACTGAAGTTCAAGCAGCTAGATCAGGCCCAATCCCACTAAACTTTACAGGCTTATCTGGGAAATTTTTCCCTACAGCTTTTTCCCCTACTTTATTTTGGGGCTAGAGGAAAAAACCTGTGTGAAATAAGAATTAGAATCATAGGAGCCTGCTCATTTGCACAGCTCAGTGCAAACAGCCACTGTAATTCCCAGTTAGAAGCATTTCTCTGCTGCAGCTCATTCAGAAAGCAGCAGTTTGTTTACTCACTGGCTTGGGCTACCTGGATCACGTTACACCTGCTGGGGCTGCTGGTAATGTGGGAGGTTGATTTTAAACTGGCACTGTTGCTTTTATAAAGCCTTTAATGTCGTAGGCTCTGGCTGTGTTCAAGATCTCACCCATCAAGACAAGGCTTAAGGGAGTTTGGGCTGAGACATCCCAGTCCTCTATTCCCCTGTCACTCAAGCCAACAACCACAACTTTGCTGCGGTAGGTGTAGGACAAATATTTCAGTCCCTGACCTGTGCCTGGTCTGACTAAAGCCCCGGGGTCTCCGGTTTGTCCACACCACACAAACACTGCAGCAAGTACACGGTTTTCTGAGTACCAAGCTGAATGAGAGTATCTTACCTGCTACCTCAGTGTTGCCTTCACCTGTATTTGAAAGCCAGAGGGTTGATGACAGTGAGCTCCTGGTAGCCAGAGGTGGCTGCTTCATGCATGCCCATGGGACACCTCAGGGCACTGCAGGTACGGGGGTGCGTGGCGTGTGCGTGTGCAGGCACTACAGTGCTGCAGGGCGTTTATGTTTCTGGCCTCTACAGCTCTGAGGAGCTGATAACCACAGCCCTCTGTCCCTGCAGAGAGCAGACAGTTCCCTGTGGCCACCTCTCTCCACGGGGAAACAGCTGATGACACGGGAATTGCATCCACCCCTTCCTCCCACCCAGCCGCGGCAGCATCTGGAGCGCACCCACGCGTGGGAGGTGAACACACCGAACGTTTTTGGGGGTGGGTGTCCCCACGGGGGATGTGCTTGGCTGCTGTGCAGCCTTAAGAGTGTGCAAGCCCAAATCCATTTGTCTGGGTGCAAGTTATGGTAAATAATCACAGGTAATTGTTAAAAGAAAAGTTAAAATAGATGCAACTGATGTGTGGAGGCGTGTTTTACCCAGCTCTAACTTCTGTTGGATACAGGAGTAGAGGCAGGTAGTAGATTAACTATGCAGCTCAGAGACCATTAAGGCTTGCAGAGGAACAATTAGTCCAGAATTTGCATTTTATGAAATTGAACCTTTTATAAAACTTACAGCACAGCTAATGAAAGAGGTTTCTTCAAATAAGTGTTTCCCTTTGATCTTTGTCACATGGGGTTTGTAGCATCTTGCCAGGATATGAGAACCTAAAAATGTAAAAGGCAATTTTTCAGCAAAAATTAAACCCACTGCTTTATCTTTACCATCTGTGTGAAGTGTAAACAGAGAGAATAAATAAATAAATACTGAAAAATACATTTGTTTTAAATATATGTGAACAAAGGGTTTGACACATTTGCAGTATGTAATGCTGGTTTTAAAACATGATTTTAACCACCTGACACATTCAATTAAATACAGAAAACTCTCCAGGTTGTATTTGCATTCTGGAAGAGCAGCTACAAAAGAAAGTGTAAGTGCAGCAAATCATTCTGAAAATAAACTGATTTGAACAGAGAATGAGTTCTCCCTGAAAGGCTGCAGCACCACTGACTTTGTAGTATTACTTGAAAAAGCTGCAAGTATCTTATTTTTCCCCATAAAACAGATCCACTTTGGGGAGGGCAGACTGATAGTTTGATCTACACTCCAAGAAACCAGGAGAGAAAGAAATCACTTCTAGGAGCACAAATTTTCAGTAAGCCCTCTTTTTTCTCCAATATTCAGGGAAATTTCTAATGCAATTCATAGTCTTTAACTAAAAAAAAAAAAAAATCTGCAGCAGTAAATGATGGAAGAAAACCAAATCCCTTTTCCAAGCAGTGACACTGCCACTTTAATAATTTCCCACTGTACTTGGGGTTAGTTGCCAGAGAAGCCTTGTTCAGCCTATTTGGGGGCCCCATGAAATGCTGCAAGCGTTACTGAAATGAGCACTTGTCTTTTGTTGAGCTGCATGCTAGCACCATACAGTGCTGAGCTGATAAATCCACTTTTTCTAACACAAGCATTTTTCAAACAAAACTACCATGAGACTGATGAGTAATGCCAGCTTGCCAAAAAAAAAAAAAACAAAAAAAAAGACACACACCCCTCCCAGGCGCTGCTGACACTGACAGCTGTTAAATTCACATATTCACAAAATGAGATGGGTTACATAACTGGAAATTACAAGAGCGACTCACCAGCGAGAGGAACTGCAAAGCAAGGCATCACTGGGGCTGGGGAAGGAATAGATCACACATTTCCATGTGCACTGTCCCACTGATGGCCGGGAAAAGCTGTGCCTTGAGCACACAAAGGTTGCCAGGCGCTCCTCACCCTGCATCACCAGGCTGTTTGTAGTTTCTTCGGGGCTGTGGGGGTTTTTTTTCCAGCAAAGCAAGGATACATGTGGAAAAAGGATATATTTGTGCTGCTATGTATGTTATGAACACGAGGGCAGTTTAAAAGTCCAAATGTCACTTTTTTCAAGGCATGTTGCAAAAGTGATGACTCTAAAAGGCTCACTGGCAAATCTTGAGCAGCTGAGAGGGCAGTGGAGAAGGTGAAGCGCTGGGTAGAGTTAGGTGTGATAAAAGCTAGGTAGCTTTTAATTTGTATCAAATCTTTCAGGCATGAAAGATGTTGTTGTTATTATTCTCATTGCATGGACATAGAGCTGAGCTCTGAAGAAGGTCTGTAATCTTCCCATGCAGGAGAGGAAGGCAGTGACAGCACATCACCCCACCACCACACCACCTGCCTTTATTTCAGTATCTATTTCTAAATTGGTTTGAAAACTTTGACAAAAGCCACCTGGTTCTGGAAGGGCCATGGAGCAGATGATGGAGGAAAGGCATCATTAAGGGCTCCTGAGAAATGACAGGCTGTGGAGCTGGTGGAACAGCACAGAAGAAGGAGCAGTGAGGGAAGATGGCAATTTCTGCAGAAGCTGCCAGGCCCTCACGTGTTGCTGAGATTGCCAGAAATGGGATTCTGAAGGGAGCTGATCTGGACATAAATCAAAGCAGAAAACAATGGGTGTCTTTATGAATAGCAATAACAATAAAAAAAATCCAGTAATTAAAACACCATTAACATCAAGCTAAATTTTATACATTCAAAATTATCTATGCTGCAATTTTTTCTGCTCATGGCTGAATTCATTCTTCTTACATAGTAAGAGGGGGTTTGTTTTTATTTTAAAAAAACCCTAAAAGCTCTTTTATAAGTTTATCAAATAAGAACTGAATATGAAATGACCAAGTAAATGCATAAAGTTCCATGTACTTTATCATGTTACCTGTAATAAACTAGGTTAATGCAAAATCAAGAGGCACAGACAAATCAGGGGAAAAAAAGACGAAACACAGAAATGAATGCTCTGAGAGTGATGTCACCTAAGCTGGTGTGTAGGTACAGTCTGCTGTGTAGGAGAGCAGTGAAAGCATAAACAGAATACTAAATGTGCATTAAGCCACAAACAGAAATAGCTGTGAACAATGGCAAAGTCTGGTTGCTCTTGGAACCTTAATGTAAGGAAACATCCTTATAAAGGAGGAGACAATAGCAGCTCTACAAATGACAGCCCCGTAGGCAGGGAAGGATTAAGAACTTCCTATAGTTCCTAAAGTATCAACCTATATTGCAACCCTTCCACAGAGGCTGCTGTAAGTGCTTTCTCTGAATTAGTCCACCCAGAACAGGAAAAAGCATGAGAATTAGTTTGACTTTTTCCTCTGGACACCAGCCACACACTCTCAAGGCAGGGAGGAAGAAGTAAAAGCCGACGGAAGCGCAGCACTTGTTTAGGACCTTTTGCCAGCACACCTGTAAGTCCTGGTGCTCATCTGCCCTCCCTGCTTCCTCCAGAACCCAGAGACCTTTGCCAGCCCCGATCCAGGCCGTGACAGCTGCTGCTCTCTGCGGCGGAGCTTCTCTGTCTCTGCAGAGCACTGGGAATGCGGGCTTTGGACACGAGCAAACGTGAACTAGGCAGGGGCTTCAGTGTCCATTTATTACCTTTACTTTCTTTGTTTTATTTTGAAGTGGATTTTTGTTGTTTTGCTTGCTTGCATGAGTAATAAAATATGTTCATTTAACTGGGCATGTGTTTAATTTGAAAACATTACCAAAATGCATCCCAACACCTCACGGCCCATGGGCTGAGATATATTCCTGTACAATGAACATCCTCTGAGCTGTCAGGTAGCAGGTTAACCTCAGACCTCAGATTTTCCTGCAGACTGCCACATACTCTTCTCATAAAAATTTTAATTGAAGACTGTGAACATTGCTATTTAATGCAATTCCACAGACCACCTGCAGTGAACTTTCAAAGGCCTCGTGGATCATCAGTGATCCATAGGACAGGGGCTGGGAACCACCACAGACTTTGGAGATTCTGCTGGTTTATCTCTAACAATGCATTAAGCCCATTCACATATATCACTCTGTTGAAACTCAAAGAGCCTGCACTTCAGAGGGTTTTTCTAGAAGTCAAATGAAGCTGAGTGAGCACTTCACTGTACTGATGGGGAAGAAGAATTGTCCCACTGCAGCTACTGCTAACATAGGCACCCCTAGGCACTCCACATCCTTGGATGTGGATGAACAACATGAAGAGGTACAAAACATGCAAGACCAGGACCAGTTCCAAGTGACATTTGTGGATTTCCAGCTGATTATAAATTCAATAGGATCTACAGAAGTCAACGCTAAAGAAATTGCAGCAAGTCCAAGCTCTTGGGATCTCCTTGTTGTTGCCTCTGCCAACAATTCCTCATTCCAAGCTGGAGGCTTTAGTGCAAATTTGGGGCAATTCTGGTCCAAAAGTTCCAGTGGAATAGTTCTATCTGTTTTCAGAAGTGATCCTCTGTCAGGTAGAACTTGGTCCCTGAGTGCTGACATTACAAAGCAGATACAAGTATATATTAAAAAAATATGTTCAAAATTCCTCAGATGCTTTTGAAATTACTGAAGATTCACCTTCCAGATATTCACAGTCCTATTTTAAATTTTCTTTTCTGAAAAACAAGCAAATATTCTGGTTCTTACCGAGGGCTGTAGGCTCTATCCTCCCAAGCTCCATCACAGAAGTCATTCCCCTGAACCAACATACTTCCTAATGGGAATAAATTGTTTTCAGCAGAGCTCTGTTAAAAATCACCACCAAAACCAAACTATTATTAGTATTCAGAGTAGAATTAAATAGTGTCACCATGGATATATGAATGTGCAGGTGTAGGCCTTAAATTATTTTATGGCAAAATCCAGCCCTACTTCTTATTCCTCCTGGTCTTCAAACCAGTGCCACAGGAGCAGATTATGCTGACCGTGTAAGAGGCAGGACCTTGGCAAACAGATATCCATGGATTTTGGGGGACTTTCTGCAGGGTAAGGTCTTACTGCAAGTAAAAGTTAGATATTCTTGCTGTTGTGACCTGTGGGAGTTCTCAGCAGTGCAATGATGTTTAGCACAGCTCAGATGCTCTTCCTGAACTGTATTTTATGGCCCTGTGTCCGTGCAGCTCCTCCAGCCTCAGGAGAAAGGCTCAACTGGAAGGGGCTGGGAAGAAAAATGTCAGAGCCAGGCCCTGCCAAGCACAAGAAGAACTGGGCAAGGTTCTCACTGCACGATTTTTCTAAGGCTGGAAACAAATACTGAAGCACTTTTCTTCCCTCAGAGCAGTTTTAAAGTCACTTAAAGTCTGATAGCACTTTCCAGCTTGCAGACTGGACTTTGCTCCTCAGTGTAGTTCCAGTTACTCATCTGACAACTACCAATTACTTGTGTGAGCAGTGTGTGAGGTTTTGTAGCAGTGGGAATAAAACACAAGAGCAAATGCACTTGCTCAGAAGGGCAACTTTCTAGATTCAATAACAAAATCAGACCTCTGCAACAGCCCCTCCCTCCCCCGCACAGTTTGGTGCTTAAAATCTTAAAGGAAAAAAAAATCATATTCTCTATGAATACGATCTTAGCATGATCAAATTTTTTCCTATAAAAATACATAATCAGTTTTGTGGCTTTTCTATTTGTGCTGCAAACCAGTAAAGGAAAACTCTGTGAAATTCTCACACTTTCATTCCACACTACTGTGAATGTTACCTAATTTCCCAGTTTAAAAAACAGATTATAGGGATTAAGACACTTTTGAATCTAAAAAGAATGCACATATTAGGAAAATTACTACCTAAAACAAATAGCCCACTTTAATAACCAGTCTCCTAGTTTGTATGATATTAAGGAAAAAAACACTTCATAGGCATCTAGTTCAACACATGTCAGTCAGCTTCATTTACAAGTTCAAAATCCAGAGGTAGATAAAATATTAGTTTGGTTTGGAATATGCAAAATGCCAATTTTTGAAATGTTAATGTACTGAAGTACTTGCTACAATGTTGTTAGGGAAGGAAAAAATCATTGCCACAAGGGTTTATTTAAGGAATGGTTACTGCAAATAAAAACTTTCAACTGAAAAGGATTTTTAAAATTGTTTTTTAATATGCTTTTAATGACCTCTACTCCTCATACCTACCTCCTTGCTTCCCAAACTGTTTGTACTGTCCCCAATAACACTCAGTGGAAAGCTGTCGTTCCTGGCTAAATCCTTACTTAGGTTGGATGCTATGCCTCCGTTAGACAGGGTCACAAGGTCACAATCGATTTTGGAGGCCACCTGGAGAGTCCAGGCCGTGAACTGACTCAAAAAATTTATATCAGAGCTGGAATGGTCCACCTCCCAGGGCTCAGCCTGCGCTAACACCCCAACCGCAGGATGGAGCCTGCCAGGCCCAGCTCAGAGAGAGGCCAGAGTTGTTGACCCCGTTAGCTGACCTCTTCAAACTTCAGGAGAATTTTTCTGGCAGTTACCACGGTGACTGGGCACTCCAAGCTTATCCTTCTTACTGAAAAAAAA
>VZTJ01001647.1:4122-15703 GCA_013397795.1 Orthonyx spaldingii | reverse complement strand
CTGCCCCCCACCCCCTTTAGGAAAATCCATCTCCCAGCCAGCATTCCAGCCATGCCGACAGTGTCCTGCACGCCCAGCTCGGCCCCCTGCCCTTGTCCCAGCCCTCTCACCGAGAGGTGCTGCTCCCAAAATGCAGAATTGCAGCCCGGGGAGTTAATCCTGGCGCGGTCACCGGGGTGATGCTGAGCGTGGGTCGTGCAGGTAGCTGCTAATGAGTGACTAAGTGCTGATATTTGGGCCCCGAGCCGAGATGCTGCATATTTAAAGCCATTAGAGCAGCTTATTTGCCTGGTTATGAAGAGCAACGGTTTGATGTCATGACTAATGCCTTTTTTTTTATTATTTTCTTCTTTTTTTTTTTTTTTTTTTTTTTGTATCCAACCGTTTCCTTCGCTGCGAGATAAGCCGAGCAAATTGCCCCTGGTTAAAAGCAAACCCTAATTGTGCAGGCTGGGTGCTCTCAGAGCCGGGGAGGTGCCTCAGGTGGTTCATCTGCCTGGTGTTTAAGCTGGAAACACCCCCCAAACCATCACCCAGAGCTTTTTCTGTGTCTCCTCCTTCCTGCAGCATCCCGTGGAGTCGGGGTGTGGGGATGAGGCTCTCGGTGGCCACTCAGCAAAATTGGTGTGAGTTCTGTGACCACAACTCAGCTGGAGGCACAGCTCAGCTTTGCCCCCTGCTTTTTGCCCCTTTGTTTTATTTTTAGCCCCGTCCTAGACCTGGAGGGGTCCTTTCCCAATCCCAGTGACTGCCTGTGCTGCCCTTGGAGTGCTGCCGGGGTCTGACATCCATCAAGTCATTCTTCACCTCACCCAACAGAAAACACCCCCAAAAACCATCACCCAGAGCTTTCTCTGTGTCCCCTCCTTCCTGCAGCATCCCATGGAGTCGGGGTGTGGGGTTGACGCTCTCGGTGGCCACTCAGAGCAAAGGTGGCCTGAGTCCTGTGGCCACAGCTCAGCTGGAGGCAGAGTCCAGCTTTGTCCCCTTCTTTTTGCCCCTTTGTTTTATGTTAAACCCCATCCCAGACCCAGAGGGATCCTTTCCCAGTCCTGCTGCCCTCGGAGTGCCAGCACACCCAGCTGCTGGGGTCTGACATCCACCAACTCATTCCTCACCTCACCCAACAGAAAACACCCCCAAAAACCATCCCCCAGAGCTTTCCTTGTGTCTCCTCCTTCCACGGAGCCAGGGAGGGGGAAAGAGGCTCTCAGTGGCCACTCAAAGCAACGCTGACCTGAGTCCCGTGGCCACAGGCACAGCTCAGCTTCACCCCCCTCTCTTTGCCTCCCTCTCCATGAATTTTAAGCCACAACCCTGACCCAGAGGGATCCTTTCCCAGTCCTGCTGCCCTCGGAGTGCCAGCACACCCAGCTGCTGGGGTCTGACATCCACCAACTCATTCCTCACCTCACCCAACAGAAAACACCCCCAAAAACCATCCCCCAGAGCTTTCCTTGTGTCTCCTCCTTCCACGGAGCCAGGGAGGGGGAAAGAGGCTCTCAGTGGCCACTCAAAGCAACGCTGACCTGAGTCCCGTGGCCACAGGCACAGCTCAGCTTCACCCCCCTCTCTTTGCCTCCCTCTCCATGAATTTTAAGCCACAACCCTGACCCAGAGGGATCCTTTCCCAGTGGCTGCCCTTGGAGTGCCAGGCCACCCTGGCTGCCAAGGACTGGCCCGAGATCCAGCAGCCTGTTCCTCACAGCCCATCCGACAGCTGCCGGCTCCGCCAGCTCCCGGCCAGCTGGGCCCCGGCCAAAGCCGTGGCCTAAAGGTGAAGCATTTGTTCCAGTTACCTGAGCCCTCCACTTCCTCACAGACAGACATTCCAGCCTCCCAGGATTTATGGTGGCCCAAGGATCAGGGCTGTCAGAGCCCTGGATTAGCTCGGGATGAGCTTTTTCCACGCTGCTGTAAATCCCAGAGAGGGTTTTTGCCTCTCTCGGATTCCCTTGCAGCCCGTGGCTGTGCATCCCCCTCTCCTCCCTCTTCCCCTTTGCCACTTTGAACCTGCTGGTCCCCTCCTTCCCTCAGGTTTCCTGGAGCACTGCTGTGAGCTGTGGGAAGCCAGCTGGAGGGAGAAGGAGGATCCTTAAATCCCCCCAGGTCCTCAGTGGCCCCGAGAGCCCCCCACAGTTCAGTGCATTAGTGAAGGTTCCCAAGAAACGTTTTTCCTGTGGTTTCCCGTTTTTTCCATGTCTCCCCCCATCCCTCTGAAATCTGTCCACCTGCAAGAGGTGGGCAGCAGTGGCAGGTGTCCCTCCAGGGGCTCCAGGCTGTGCTGAGCCAAGGATTTGGCTGTTGGGAATCACCACCTCAGGGGTGTTTAACATCCCTCCTGCCCCACCGCTGCTCCTGGGTGTGAATCCCAGGGGAAAACGTGGTGTGAACTGTGCCCTGGGATCCTCCCTGGTGCTGTGCTGGTAGAGGAGCCCACGCCAGGCCTGTGGGACCATTTGTATTCCAGGTGCCTTCCCTGACCTGGCCATAACCCTGGGCACTGCTTGGCTCCTTCTCCCATTAGTTTCTTATCAGTGCACTCAACAGCTTCCTGCTTCCCTGTCTCCCTCAGACCAAGGAGGGCATCGAGAAGAACCTGAGGGATGAAATCATCAACTACAAATTCAAGACCTCGTTCTTTGATATCTTTGTGAGTATCTCAGCCTCATGAGGGGGCCTGGGAGGGTCTGTGGTCGCTCCCCTTGCCCACCTCAGTGGTTCCCTGCTGGTGCAGCCTTGACCCATCTGTTCCTCGGGAGCTGGCGCCTGTCCCTGCCCTCCTGGCACCTGGCAGAGGGACAGGGGCAGTGACTGGTGTGGCTGGGTGTTTGTTTTTTGCAGCTCTTGGCTCTGTTTCGCTTCGTGGTGCTGCTCTTGGGCTACGCCGCCGTCCGCCTGCGCCACTGGTGGGTGATCGCGGTAAGGAGGCACCCTGGGCTTTCCTGCGGGCAGTTTTCCCTCTCCTCACGGACTTCTCAAGGATCTGAGCTCCATCCATTTCTTTTTCAGGTCACTACACTGGTATCCAGTGCCTTCCTGATAGTGAAGGTCATCCTCTCCGAGGTTGGTTCCTCTGGGCTCGCAGGGAGTTGCTTTGTGATTTCTCGGTGCTGTTTTATTCCCTGTTTGGGTCATTCCCTGTGGTTTTTCTGCTTCTTTTCCACACAGCTTCTGACCAAAGGGGCTTTTGGGTATTTACTTCCCATCGTCTCGTTCGTCATTGCTTGGCTGGAGACCTGGTTCCTGGATTTTAAAGTCTTAACTCAGGAAGCAGAAGAGGAACGATGTGAGTGTTTCTGCTCCTCTCTTGCAGGAGTTGGACAAAACCACCCAGGCCTGGGTTTGCTGCTGCTCTGGCAGCACATTGGTCTGATATTTCTGGAAGAAGGATCCCCAGGCTGGTTGGGATGGGAAATGCTTGACTCAGTTCTGTTATGGTCAACAAGTCCCTTCAGGGGAAGCAAATACCCGATTATAAAAAGCATCTTTTAATTGAGGGGAGAAAAAGGTGCCAGATTTCCCAATGCTTGGATCCTGCAGGCAGACGTGCTGGAGACAGAGCTCACCTCTGCATGGGGGAAAGTGTTTGGAAACAGTGAGGCAAATGCCAGGCAGGGTGTTGGACTCCCTGTCCCTGCTATCTGTGTTTGGATCTGGCTGCAGCCCTTCCCGGGAGGGCTGTTGCAGTCACAGACACGTTCTGTGGCACGGGGTGAGTTATGGGGTGCGAAATTCTGCGCCCTGTGGTCTCTGAGGTCACGCTGAGCAGGGATTGAGGCTGACCTCATGCTTCACACATCACCCTGTGACTCCCAGGGTCCTCCTAGGGAGCGGGTGCTCGGTCTGGGCTGGAATAGCTGCTCCTTCCTCCGGCAGCACCAGGAGTTTGTCCCTCTCCCAGGAATCACTGGCTGGGAAGTGGCACTAAACTCAAAAGGGCATTTGTCAGGCGGGCCTCAGTCAGAAATGCTGTGACTGGAAAGCACCAGAGGATGTTTGGGTCTCGCAAGGAGGCTTTAAGTTGAAAAATGAGCAAGTGTTTAATGCCTCTATTGGATTAGGCTCAGGTTCCAAATTGCTTCCAGGGGAAGCTCTTATTTAATTAGATGCTTAATCGCCTTTGGATTATTTGACAGGCAGAAGAGCCCATTGATCTCCGGGGCAGATAAAACGTCTCAGACAAAAGATGAGGCAATAGGAGCTGAGGCTGGCTGCTGTCAGTGGGAAAAGACACGGAAAACGTGGGAAACAAGAGGCAGTTTGGGCAGAGCTGGGGTCTCTGAACATGCCAGGTGTTATTAAATCCTCGTGCTCCCCTTCCCAGGGTTCCTGGCAGCCCAGGCTGCAGCCTCGAGGCCACTGCTGTACCCCCGAGCCCTCTCCGAGGGACAGTTCTACTCCCCACCCGAGTCCTTCGCAGGTAAGGTCACCTGTGCCACCACCCCCCCCCGGGAATTCCTCACCCCCATCATCTCTTCCCTGAGCTTTTCCTCGTTATCCCAACCTTTGGCAGAGCCTCCAAGAACTGACACTTCAAAACGGGGCCCCCCTCTCCCCTCTCTGCACCTGTACCTGGGCAGGGGTGGCACTGCCATGCTGTCCCCAAGCCACCTTTTTATCAGAGCCACCCTCACCCCCGTGAGCCCAACTGCAGCTCCGTGGGGACCTGGAGCCTTGTGTGGGCTTGGGATTAAATGCCCTGAGCTGTGGGCTTGGAAAATGCTTCCCTGGGGCTGAGGGCACGGGGGTGGGTGGTCCCAGGCGGGTGAGGACGAGGGCTGGTGGCACGGCACCGGACAGCTGCTGGCGTGGGAGTGGGGACATCTCAGCCGGAGTGTCCTGGTGTCACTGACACCCGGCATGAGCTCAGCTCTCCGGAGCAGTTGTCCCAGTGTGCTGACACCAGGGATGAGCTCAGCCCTCTGGAATAGTTGTCCCAGTGTAGCTGACACCCAGGACAAGCCCAGCCCTCTGGAACATTTTCCTGGTGTAGCTGGCACCCAGGATGAGCCCAGCTCTCCAGAGCAGTTGTCCCAGTGTTGCTGATATCCAGGGATGAGCTCAGCCCTCTGGAACACTTTTCCTGGTGTAGCTGACACCCAGGACAAGCCCAGCCCTCTGGAACATTTTCCTGATGTAGCTCAAACCCAGGACAAGCCCAGCCCTCTGGAGCAGTTGTCCCAGTGTTGCTGATATCCAGGACAAGCCCTGTCCTCTGGAACCCTGTTCCTGGTGTAGCTGACACCCAGGATGAGCCCAGCTCTCCAGAGCAGTTGTCCCAGTGTGCTGACACCAGGGATGAGCTCAGCCCTCTGGAATAGTTGTCCCAGTGTAGCTGACACCCAGGACAAGCCCAGCTCTCCAGAGCAGTTGTCCCAGTGTTGCTGATATCCGGGACAAGCCCAACCCTCTGGAATAGCTGTCCCAGTGTAGCTGACACCCAGGACAAGCCCAGCTCTCCGGAGCAGTTGTCCCAGTGTGCTGACACCCGGGATGAGCTCAGCCCTCTGGAATAGTTGTCCCAGTGTAGCTGACACCATGGATGAGCCTGGTTCTCCAGAGCAGTTTTTCCAGGGTAACTGACACCAGGGATGAGCTCAGCCCTCTGGAACACTGTTCCTGGTATAGCTGACACCCGGGATGAGCTCAGCCCTCTGGAACACTGTTCCTGGTATAGCTGACACCCGGGATGAGCTCAGCCCTCCCGAGAGCCGAGCAGGTGTTCAGGGAGACAGGGCCGGAGTCATCCTTGCTGACAGCCCTTCCCGTGGGATAAGGGACAGGGAGCAGACTCTGTCCCCCACGAGAAGGGAGGGAGGTGGTACCAGTGGGGTGTTCGTTAACTCTGAGTTAATTGGTGCTTCCCCATAGGGTCGGACAATGAGTCGGATGAGGAAGGTCTGGGCAGGAAGGCCTTGACAACTCAGGTAAACAGGGGCTGGGCCAGGGCTCTGGGAGTCTCCCCAGTCCTGTGGTTCTGCTGCCCCCCATTCCAGACCCCTCAGCTCTGGGGACGTGTGGCTGAGCCCCCTCTGTGCCACGGGACCGGTGGCATCGTGGCCACCGCAGGAGGGGTCATCTGAGCCCCCCAGCTTTGTCCCACTTCCCCAGGGCTGGGTGCTCTTCCCTGCAGCACCACAGGGATGTGTTTTGGCTCTGCTCCTGCCTGTCCCTCTCCCTTCCCCCTTCGGTCACATTCTGGGATGGGCATCACCTCATCCATCCCCGTGGCTTGAGGGGTGACCCTTGACCTCCCCAAAACCTGGCTGGGCACAGGCTGTGTGCCCTTTTCCAAGTGATCCTGCTGCTGTTCAGCCCCAGTTCTGGCTGCTCCAGGAAGGAAGCTGCACATCCCAGAGCCCTCTGCCTGCTGGAAACCCTCCCGCTAAGGTGGGAGCCGCCGGGAGCAGCTGGTGTGTGGATCCAAGCCAGGGCGGGGAGCGTGACTTGGAGCTCCAAAATGAGGCCTCTGTGACCCAAATTAAGAGATTTCTGATCCCCTTTTCCCTCTGCCAGCCCGGGGAGGGGGGGAGCAGCCTCACACACACGCTCCTCAAGCTTCCTAATGAAATCCTCCCTTCTTTCCCAGGAAAAGGAGTATGTCCGACAAGGCAAAGAGGCCATGGAGGTTGTGGACCAAATCCTCGCCCAGGAGGAGAACTGGAAGTTCGAGAAAAACAATGCAAGTGTGGTTTTTCCTCCCCAGCTGGCAGAGGGCATGGATGGCTTAGCAAAAACCGGGACAAACGAGGCTTTGGAAACCTCCTTGCGCCATGAAAAATTAACAAGCGTTACAATTACCTGATTGAATTAGGAATCTATTCCAGTTCAGCTAAATGTAAAATCCCCTCTTATTTAATTAGACGTTTAATTGCCTTGCAGTTTGACAGGAGAGGGCCCATCCTTCCTCCCTCCGTCCGGAGGGTGGGCAGAGGTGGCCACTTCACCTTTGGGATGCAGAGCCACGGGAAGGAGCAGGGGAATGCTGATCCCACAGCTCCAGCCCTGCCCTTGCTCCACGCCCAGGTGCCTTTGAGCCTGCTGGGGGCCCAAACTGGGCTCTTGGCCCATGTGGCTGCAGAAGAGTGTGGGGCACAAACTGCTCTTCCCACCCCCAAAGCCACTGGTGTCCCCCTTCCCCAGCACCTGGAACCTGGGTGGGTGCTGGGGTGTAGATTTGGGATGTGGCTCTGCCTGGTCCAGGCTTTTCTGGGGTGCCCAGAGCTCTTTTCTCTGTCTGAACATCAAAGAGAAAGAGGAGGGCTTTGCCCCCCAACCCCAACCTCGTTTCACGAGGCTGAAACACAACTTGGGGTGGGGGGGGGTGTGAATCCTGCAAACTGCTGTCTCATCTGGTGTTTCAAATTCCCCTGTCAAGTGATCCTTTGTCTGATGCCAAACTAGCTGGGCAGATTGTTTTCTTTTTCCAAAGGGGGACGGATTTAAATAGACTAATCAGAGTTTAACACAGGGCTAACGATGAAAGGTTTTCATCCTGCCCATCCCCGGCCCCTCCGGGGAGGCTCTTGCCGGCCGTGGGTCACACCAGCAGCGCTGGCAGCGAGCCCCCTTCGCACCCCGGTGCTGCCACAAAGAGAATGTGACCTTGACGTGGGGTTTGCAGCCTGGCACGGGGTGGATTCTTTTTCTGTCTCATCCCTGCTGCCTCTCTGGATATTGTGGTGTTGATGGAAATGTAGGCACGGCCGGCTGAAATGTGCTCGGGGCTCTTTCCGTGCTGGGGTGGCTGCCTGGTGTTTGGGGGCTGGAGGGGGTGACAGGAGCCTCAGTTTTAACAAACTTCACCCCAAATAATCCCTTTTAGTGATAACAACCCCTTTTGTTGATAAAAATGCAACTTCTCCCATCTCTTGCGCAGGACTACGGTGATGTTGTTTACACTTTTGAAATCCCTTTCCACGGCAAGACCTTTATTTTAAAGGTAAGAACATCCTCGGGCCGATTCCTTGCTCTCCTTGGCACGGGGGCAGAGCCACGGCTCAGCTTTCAGGCCAGGTCAGGCTGCAGAACACGCTCCCCGTGCTCGAGACAGACGAACAGCACTTGGGGAATCTCTCCAGGAAAACCCCTTGGCCGGCAGACAAACTCCCCAATAAACATCCTGAGCCCCAGACTCCTGACAGAGTCAGGAGCAGGTGACTGCAAACCTCGCTTCCAACCCCAGCATCTCGGACTAATCTGACCAAGGAGGCTAATTGGGACTAATTGCCAGCAAGGCCAGGGCTGAGCGTGCGTCTGCTGCTGCCTGGCACCGGGCAGAGCGGCTCGGAAGCGCCTCGCTCCGTGCCCTCTCCCAAGCTGGAGTGGCTTGGCTGGGAACCACGCTTTAATGAAGCGTCGGTGCTGCTGTGGCTTTTCTTTGTTCCAGTGCATATGTTGCCTCGCTGGCAGGAGCTGCCAGTGGAGCAGCTCCGTGCTCACCAGCAAGAGCTGGATGGTCCCACTTTGCTGCGTTAACCGTTTGCCTCCGGAGATCCCCGGTGCTCGGGGGGGATTGGGGGGGAAGTGGATGTGGTGTGTGCTGGAGCTTGGAATGGTTTGGGAAAATAATAATTAAAAAAAAAAACAGCAGTGTAGAAATGCAACTTCCCAAAGCAATGGTGCACGGGGAATTGCTGAGAGTGGGAGAGGGGCAGACAGACAGATTCCCAAATCCTGAGGTCTGTGTGTCCTCCCTGAGCCCACGTGTGCCCTCCAGGCCCCTGGGAGCACTGGGACAGGGGGGTGACAGCCGTGGCTTTGCATGCACAGGAACCAGGCCGGCCTCACCCCTCCCCTCCGCCGTGATCCCACTTGTCCTTTGTGGTTTTTCCCTGTTTTCCTTAAAAATAATCACCCCCAAGGGGAGCAGAGGGGCTGGCTGAGTGCTCTGGCTCTGTCCTCAGGCTTTCCTGCAGTGCTCTCCTGAAATGGTTTACCAGGAGGTGATTCTGCAGCCCGAGAAGATGATCCTGTGGAACAGAACGGTGGCAGCTTGCCAGGTGAGCGTGCCGGACAAAGATGGCTTAATCACAGGAGCTCCTTGGAGCGGAGAGCTGGAGCTTCCCCGTCCAACACGGGCTGCTGGAGCCGGGCTGGATCCCAGGCACCGAGGCGTTAAATCTCCGCCGCTCATCCGTGCGCTCCGCGCGCGCCGCGGCAGCCGGCTGCGCGCCTGTGCCCGGCCAAGAGCCCGAGAGGTGGGCAGGGCCGGGGGCCAGGGCTGAGCCAAGCCTGCCTCTGCCTGCTGGGAGGGTCTGGGCCTCGTGGTGGGGAGCTGGAGGTGACACCTGTGCCCCCCAAAAACTCCGGGGACAAACCCGCTCATCCCCCTCTGCCCCAAAAGACCCCCCCCCGGTCTGATCCCGGTGCTGATTTGAGGGAGGGGCTGTGTCCTCTTGGCACGTGCAGGCTCGGAGGCACAATCTGAGTGAATCTCTCTCCTTTTTTTGTTCTTTTTTATTCTTTTTTATTGCCCTGCCCTTCCCCAGATCTTGCAGCGGGTCGAGGACAACACGATCGTCTCGTATGACGTGGCAGCCGGAGCTGCCGGCGGGGGGGTGTCCCCAAGGTCAGTTCTGCCCCCAAACACCCCCCAAACCACAGGGAGACCCCTCTGGGGGCACTGGGAATGCTCTGGGCTGCTGGGAGCTCCAATGTCACTCCAGCAGGACCGGCTGGCTCTGTGGGTAACGCTCCCAAGGGCGAGCAGCCCCCGAAATTTCCTCCAGAAATTCCTGGCAGGATTCTCAGAGCTCCAAACCTCGGTCAGTCGGGCTCCCAGACATCAGAGCTTTGTCCCTGTGCTGCCACAGCCCTGCCACAGCCTTTCCCAGCAGTCCAGAGAGCGGGATGTGCCCCCTCCACACCCCGGGTGCGTTCTTAAGCCCTTTCTCCACGCAGGGATTTCGTGAACGTGCGTCGGATCGAGAGGAGGAGAGACAGGTACGTTTCCTCAGGGATGTCGACCACGCACAGCCTGAAGCCTCCGCTCTCCAAGTACGTCAGGTGAGAGGCAGGTGCTGTTTTTTTAGCTGGGATCACGCTCTTCTCCAGAGCTCCAGGGCCAAGAGCCACTCGAGTGCGAGCCCTGCTGCCTTCCTGGCAGGATTTGCAGGAAGCTGAGCTATTTGTGGAGCTGAACCTCGCTTCCCTTGTTCGTCTCCCTTTGTTCAAGAAACTCTCTGCGCTGTCAGCGGTGCTGGGGCGTTTCCCCAGCTCGGGGGAGTGGAGGTGCCGACCAGTAACGGCACGAACCCAGTCCCAGTCCCACATCCTGTTTATGTAACAGTGAATTCCCAAACGGGAGTTTCTGAGGGGCAGTAAACAGCTGGCTGTGCCTCCCAGCCCCTCACACGCCTTTTGCTCCTCACTCGCCAGATTTGAGGCGTTGAGGGATGGCCCCGTGGGTGAAACGAGGATGGACCAGCTCCCAAAATCTCAGCAGGGCTTTGGCCTCTCCCCTTTCTGAAGGGACAGGCTGGTGATGGATCCCAGGCTCATCAGACAAGGACTCCTTGTTCCTGCCGGGGCCCAGCTGTGCCGCCGCGCGCTCCGGCTTCGGTTTTCCCAATAATCTGGTTAAAGTAATTGACATTTTATCTCAGAGCCGTCGGAGCTGCCTCAGTCTGTTTAGGAAGCAGGGACTTCAGGGCCTGGAAAAATCCTTGAGCAAACGCACATGGCAAAAATAGCGTGTTCTGAAGAGGGAAGGGAAATCTGTATTTGGGCTGGGTGTGCACAGCTCCCGTCTCGGAGACGGATCAGATGGTGCCGGGAAGGATCTGGGGACTGGAGTGACAAGTGCCAAGCCTGTCCTGAGCTCCCAGAGCTCCCTGGGACCTCTGGTTTGCACCCAGGGTTGTGCCTGGAGGAGAAGCCTCCCGTGGGGAGCAGCTGGCACGATGCAGGGGCAGAGCTGCTGCTGCTGCTGCACCGGCGGCCCTGGCACCGCCGCTGCCAAGGCACCTGTGGGAAAGCTGCCCTGCCGGGCTGGCTTGTGTACCTGGAGCCAAGGCACACACCTTCCCAGGCTCCCAGCATCTGCTGCTGCCCCTCTGGGCTCCAGCCCTCGCTGCCAGGCTCAGCTCCATACGGTGCATCCCGGACTGAGGGAGAAATTCCAGGCTCTGCCTGACCCTCTTGGCTTTGCTCCGCAGGGGTGAGAACGGACCTGGGGGATTCATCGTCCTGAAGTGTCCCAGCAATGCCAAGGTGTGCACCTTCATCTGGATTCTCAACACGGATCTGAAGGTAAAGGCAGTGCCTGGGTGAGGCAGGAAAGCTCTCCCTTCTCCCCTGGGATCCAGCAGCCCCAGGATCTCACAGCCATGGACGTGACCCCTTAGCAGGCACTGCCCCGAAGGGACTCAGGTGTGGCAGGTGGGGGTTAAACTCCAAAATCCCCCTCATTTCCTTAAGCTCTTCCTTACCTGGAAGCTCCTCCTCACTTAAGATCTCACTGAGGGGGTTTCACCTCTGAGCGCAAGACTGGGGGGAGAGGAGATTTTTATCCTCTTTGGTGACCAAAACCAGCCGTGCACAGCAAGTTTTGTGCCTGCCCGCTGCCGGGAACACC
>VZTJ01001645.1:229104-273262 GCA_013397795.1 Orthonyx spaldingii | reverse complement strand
GGGTCGTCGGACCGTCTCTTACAAACCCTTTCAAGAAAGACTTCTGACAGAGTTGGAGATTCAGGAAATAAATTTTTGTCCATTGGCAGACTGTATATAACTCAGCATGGAAATCAAGTGTATTTTAGGAATTGGTCTATGTATCTGTACTCTTGTGATTCATACTGCTGGATGCTTCAGAACATTAACTTAGTGTCTGATCCATTAAAGCTGGGGGAATGGTTCATTTCTTCAGGTACCCTGAAATAGGTTTGTTCAATCTTTTTCTAATGACAAGTTAAATGACTGTTAGTGTCTCGTAAGTGCACTTGAAAGAAGTTTGATGCTGAATTTAGTACAGTTCATTGTTAAGATATGTTTCAAGGAAGATAAATAGTCTCTATTTAATCTAAAGTCAACATAATTGTAATAAAGATTAGTGCTCCAGACTTCCAAATAACTTTTAGCTCATTTATGCTGCTAAGTAGTAATAAAGTGTTAGCATGCTTTTCATTGATGAAGAGCAGTTGGATTTCACTTGAAAGTAGAGAAATTAAAAGCACAATAGTATTTTCATAAATAAAATAGCTAAAGAAGTATGATTGCCATAGCTTTCAAGTTCAGAAAGACTTCTTATGTCTCACGTTATTTTCATACATATAGCTAAGAGAGGGTGTACTAGAGAAATAATGCATTCTAAGTAGCACTAGATTTCAAAATGTTTTGCTATTAAATATGTCCTTGTCAATTTGTTTTTCAGATTAGGGTGGTTTGTTTTCCTAAAAACTTTGTTGTCCTAAGGATAAGTCTTTTCTTTTATCCCCTAAGAACATTTTCTGACTAGGTGGGTGGGGGTGCCCAGTCATTTGCTAAGTTATTTCATAATGACAATTAGAAAAACTATAGTTTAATGAAAAATGGGTAAATATTATTAACATCAGAAAACTCCTAGTCTGCATATATACTGATATCAGTGACACGCCTATGATACTTTCCTAGCAGGTATTTTGATCCCTTCTATGCTTAGATTTGTTTTCCCCTGAAATCTAGTTGGGGAATACAAAATAACTGAGTTGAAAGTATTGTTAAGGAGCTTGGCAAAACTTGGCTAGGTGTGCAGGAGAATCTTTTGGAGTTCATTTTGACATTGTGCTTCCAACCACTTGTGACTGGCTTGGCTCACAGCTTCCTAACTGTTTTGCTTAAGGGAATCAATTAAGCTCACTCCACGGCAACAATACACAAAACGGTCTTGCAGTATCAAATTTCCATGTGTTCTTGTAAAAGGTTGCTGGTTGCTTGTTTGAATGTGGTAATTTTTGGACAGAATGAACTGTTCAGAAGGAGTTGTTCCATCAGCATCCTAATTAGCAAAGTTAGCATCAAAAAACAAAACATGGCATGTGAAGTCACCTTCCTATGTGAAATTATTTTGTAAAGCCAAGTGTCTGTGGTAGCTGGGAATGACAGTGTCTCGTGAGTCACGAAGTGGGTGTTGTGCATGTGTAAGGGCTGTATTTGCATGTCTCACTCTTCAAAATGCTGATGAACCTAGGCATCTTCAGAAGTATAGGGAGGGACTTAAATACTCTTTTTTAAAAATAAAGTTTCTGGATCAAGAGTTTTCTACTCTCACTTTGGTAGCACTGTCTCTTGATTTCACTACTGGGACATTGCTTCAACTTTTATTGCCTTGACTTTTAAGACCTATAATTCAGAGTTCTTTAAGTGTAGTATTAAATTTCTAGGTAGCTTACATTTTAGCATTGGTGCCTACCTCAGTTTTAATTAAGTTACACTAATAAACAAATTTTAACAGACGCCTACTAACAAGGCATATAGCAAACAGGGCTTTATAAGGCCCCCCCACCCTGAGCTTCCACTGGGTTTTCAGGTGGGTCTATTAAACCTAAAGTGTGATCCCATGTTTTGGGTATAAATCCCATTTCACAGAATTAAATAACAGAAGTATTTTTTTCTTATTTGAAGTGGTATAGCTGTACCAGCAAAATCCCAGGGTTATTGCTATAAAACACATCGTGTTAGTAATTTTGGTAGTAGATCTTATCACTGTATGTGCATTATAATTCACTGCTACAAGGAATTAAATCATTCTTCAAATAACATATTATGGCATTCTTAAAGCAGAAAGTTTAATTTATGGGTTGCAGTAGATGTTTTTCCTTTTCAAGGAATTTGGTTTAGGATATTAGAATACACTATGTTAATTTTTAAAATATCATTAATATCTGAATCCTGTTCAAAGCTGAAATATTACTATTTCCATGAATTAAATAAAAAAGGACTGAAGAAAGATGCGAGTGTCAGGCGTATGAAATTTTTCAAAAGGAATTAAAGTGTAAATATTCCTTTGAAAAACTCATTTTATTCTTGAGCTCTATCGTCTTTGATACAGAATGAAGAAAAATAATTATTTACTAGAGAGGTTTTTTGAAAGAAAATCTTAGTTTAATAAATCAAATTGTACTGCTGTACCAGTTAGCCAACATATAGGTGTAAAACTCATTAGAAAAGGTTAAGATTTAACTTTCTTTTAAATTCTATTTTTTTTTTTTGTAAGACAATCTGCAGGGAAAATTTAAAATAACAGCAATGAGAATACCTTGGAGGACAAAAAATTTCATTTAATCCATGAGGCTTTTGAAAGTAGTAGGACTTCAGCAGCAAAGTTAGTATAGGCAAAATGAAAATTTGAGTATATTTAGGTGTTCTTTTTCTGGGGGTACACAGTTGAAATGCACCATTTTTGTAGAACTCTCATTTGCTGTTATGTTGGATGTGCCTAGCTGTCTTTGGGATAGCCTGGGCAATACAATTCTTTGGAAAAAAGCAAGCAAAGGCAGAGTGGATGGGTATATATCAATAAAGATTAATGCTTGTGCAAAGTCATTTTTGCATGCCAGAGTTTGGTGTAACTGGAGAGGATTCTCTTCTCAAGGGTTTCACCACCTTTCCCTAAGGGGTGATTATAGAATTTCATGCAGAACAAGGGATGTATGTGCTGATTTCATAGTAATAGCTCAACAATCCATATGCAAAGTGACCCCATTCTAACATTCGTATGCCCATTCTTGTTTTAAGATGGAGCTTCTGTTCATTTTATTTTACTTTTGATGCTACAGGGTTATATTGTAAAACATTTTTAGTTCTCTAGAGCCATTGCTATACAGAGCTGGTACTGCATGTGGCTTCAGAGTACTTTAAAAACATTCATTCATATCTAGTTATTTTTATATTTTTTGTTATTCTGTTATTTGTTTAAACATATATAAACAAAAGAGGAAGCAAGCTGAGAACTAAAATTTTCAGAGCTATTTTTAGATGAAAGAAGTTTAGAAACTTAATGCATCCCTGTGTACCAGAGGCTTCATAAACAATTCAGTTGCAGACTTTACATTCATCCTTTTGAGTATGTGCAAAGTGTTTTGAGGAGGATGGAAGGTGGGACTGCTTTGCTCTATGTTTACAAAGACTTGCCTTGGCCAAATCTCCACATAGTTTCATAGGAAAGGCAAAAGGCACATCTTTTATGAAAACACTGTCCTCAAAGAAATGTGGCATTCATCTGAAAGCAAAGTCAGTAGTGTTTCAAAAGCAGTCCCCAAAATTTCTGTACTATTCATATTCTCTAACCTAAATGACTAAAATCTTTGCTTGTCTCCAATGCTGCAATACTGCAGAAAACACTTCCAAGGCTGTAAAAGCTTGCCAAATGTCTAATAAATGAAAATATAATGATTGGATTATACCTCCTGCTGATCTTACCTATACAGAAAAAAAGTGTGAGTAGGGCCAAATGGGTGCTCTAATTTAGTCTTTGCACTAACAATATTCCTACTGTTCCACAGTGCTGCTGGAGGGGAAATCTTTGACCAGTGTGTGGCTGAAAGAGAGGAGGCCTTCAAAGAAAAAGATGTTAAACGACTTATGAAGCAGATATTAGAAGGAGTTTCATTCTTGCACAGAAACAATGTTGTTCATCTTGACTTAAAGGTAAGATTGGTGCTTTATTTTTCTTGTTGTTTTCTGATCTGTTGACTTTCTTGCTGGTAATATGTCACAATAATGCCAATTCATAATTAACACAATTTTACCTAATTATACCTTGAATGGTAAAATTAAACTTTTGGGATAGAGTAGACACCAGGTCAGCAAACCTTTTGGGGGATTTCCATGATTGTGTTAAATATAAACTTTATTTGATTAAGTGAAATGTAATGAATTCAAAAGTCAATTTGCCTTGCACCTTAAATTGCAAATGAGTGCTTTGGGTAAGACCTGACTCATTTCTACAGTGCAGTAAAAATGTCTGCGTATCATATGGCCATTGAAAACCAGGTTTGTTTTTTGTATTGACTTGAGTTTTAATGAAGAAGAAGGGTGGTAGTGACACTAGTGGGATAAAGTGTAATGTTTCAGAATGAAATGTTCAAACAGGACTGGTAAATTAATGTGTTAAGTACATTTATAGCATTTTCTTCCTCCTTTTTCCCCAGTTACTGTAAAACCTAATTTAAATGTCTGCCATTTGCTGCCAAACAGTTGGCTGACACCTTAATGGTATATAAATTATCATGAATTACTGAAATAAGTATTTTTTCCTTATTGAAAAATTGTTTTGACCTAAATCAAGTGTAAACTACAATTGCCATCCTATGAAATCTTATGGTCAAGAAGGGAGTTGTAACAGGGATCCAGAAAACTATCCTCTCCTATTGGCAGCAAGCTCCACTTAATTTTCTTTAGGTTCTATCCATGCACTCATATGGAAGATGCAACTGTACCTCATTATGAGGTTGAAATACTTTTTATACCACCTTGCTTAGGAATAAACTAACTTGCATTACATTTTTAAAAATTCTTTTTATATGTCCTGTTCTCATATTTACTAAGTTTATTGTAAGCTGCTGCATGTTTTTTCTGTTGCTGAGATCCTTACTTACACTTAGTTGTATTTTGGCACAATTACAAACCTACCAGTAGATTCCAGTATCAAGCTATATGTACTTAATATATAACTTAGCACATCATGAACCATTCATCAGCTAAAGCAGATGGGTCATATTTGCACACAAATGTGTCACCTGCCTGGTTTTCCAAACATTTATTCAAATTACATGTGGAATTCTTTAAAATTTTGATTGAGTCATACACACAGAATATTAATAATTGTACTAAAATACATAATGAAAAATTTTTAGCAAGTGATGTGAGAATAAGTGTTCAGAAAGACTGAAAATGAGTCTCAAGGTCCAGTATGCTTAAGATACTCAGTGTCTCTACAATGGTTGGCCATTGAATTTCCTTAAAGCAAAGTGTGTAAAATTGAAATGTCTTTTGTGGGCAGTATATATTTGTACATGTTTGTAGTTAAAGTTGTGGTGTTCCTTAGCAGCATCAGCTGGATATCTGTAACTGGAAATATGTTGTGTTTTATATGACTATAGTACTTATTTGCAAAAGTAGACTTGGGATGTTGATTACAGCTTTTGTCCAGAAAAGAAATTAATAAAAAGCTTACTTAAAAACTTTCCAACTTGTCAGAAAACTTATGCTATAACATGGAGCATATGCAGTTCTCACTGAAAAATCCAGCATTGTTTTGCTGCCTTACGAAAGTTCATTAGCAGAGCAAATTGTCTAGTGATTGAGGTTAATTAACATGTTCAGACATTACTGCAGTGTGCAATGTGTGTTTAAAAGTGGATCTTAATCAGAGTCCTACTTGCAGTGTGATGATTTTCATGATACATAAAACTATCATTCTTTTGCAAAATAAGGTTTATGGAAGCCTTCAGAGTATTGGCAAATAAAAATTATAGAAACAGTAGAATTAAAAACCATGACTTGCAAAGATTAATTGATCCACGTGCCTTGCAAGACTTTAAAAAAGGCCCATTTTTGACAGAACTCAAGAAGTTGGGTGCTCACTTTGGCTGCATATTTATTAACTCACTGTCCTAATCTGTTGTATCATATGTCTCACGCTGCCTTACCTCATGGCTTAAAGCCCCGTGGAATTTACTAAGTACTTTGTTTGTGATGACATTTGGAAGATTTCTGGATGTTTACTGCTGTTATGCAAGGTGTTTGCCAATAGCAAAGTTTACAAATTCTTGCTGAAATGGGGGTTTTTGTGCTATTAGTTTCACCTCTGTGTCTCTAAAGATTTCCATTTAATTTGTCTGTTACAAATTCCTTTGGAAAGGTCCATCTGATTTTCCATATGTTGCACCTTCCAAAAATTTACATTCTACACCCAGAAGAATTTAAACCCAAGTGGTTGTCAGTACGTAATTGTCAGCTTAGTATTTATATTATAAATCTGATGAATGAGATCTATGACACTGACAGCTACCTTGCTTTAGCTTCTCTTTGCCCTCTTAATAGTTACAAGATTTTTCTTGAGACTAAACACTGCAGAAAGAAATGGGGTATTTTGATGTGGCTTAGCAAGGTTGTCGCCTAATAATTTCTTTCCAAAAGCATGGTTCTACTGAAAGATGGTGGAAATGTGTGTTGTTTTTAATAGCAAAATATAGTTATGTAGTCCAGTTTTGACTTGGATGAGGAACAAATATAATGGTACCAAAGTGCAAATTAATTATCACTTGACAGTACTGTGTTGATGCTATTTAATTTACAGGGTGTGCATAGATTTTAGTCAGGAGTCTTTCATCTCCTCTTAATGGTGATTAAAAGCTCTAGAGTAAGGGAAGTCTCCTTTCTCTGTGTTCTCATTTGCTATTTGACTTAGTCTTGGTGTTTGGTAAAAGCTTAAGGTAGTTGGGAATGGAAGAGAACTAAGAAGGTGTGGGGGCTGAGGAAGAAGATGAGGGTTGGTCCTTTACTTTTTTTAGGATCAGCCTAGTTTAGTATCTTTAGACATAACACAGCTGTGTTACATCTCAGCCAGTCTGTTTTTCCTGTTTCTGACCATTATTTCTTGAATAATTCCTGTCTTTTTTTCTGGAAATCTGAGGTTTTTTGAGTATTATATAATTAGATAACCGGCAACATTAATGTTAGGTAAGGTGAGGCATTGATTAGTTTAAAAACCTGAGCTGTATTATGTGTCCTTAGTCCTTATGTACCTTCTTGAAGCCCAGTAAAGATACAAGAAATAAGAGGATCTAAATGGAACCTTTAAGCCTTGCTGCTGTAGAGGGGGAGGTTTTCAAACGTTGCCATTTGATGGTTTTCATCAACAATTTCCATAGTGCTTGAGGGTAAAAGCAAAAGGCCCTTTCTACAATAGCCACCAGGAGAGCCTCCAGCCAGCATCTCTCCTGCCTTTGTGGGCTGACTGGCATTAGGCAAACTTGGATGTGTTCTAGAAGAGTAAAACCAAAAGAGAAACAGTAATACAGATGTGAGGAAATTATCTTCCTTTTCTGAAAGTTTGAGAGTAATGGTGTCAAGCTGAAACCTCTGGTGAGTTCAAAGCAATGACTTCTTTAAGGTTTCATGCTGGTGTTTAGGCTGGAACTTCACATGAATCCCATAATGATTCCTTAAAATAAGAAAATGACTGGTATTTCATTAAGGATTGATTTAGAGTTATAACTGTAGACAGAGATTTTTTTTCTGCATAGGTGTGTTTTGCATGGTAAGATTTAAAAAAAAAAAAAAGACAATAAAAACTACTTCTGGCAACTGCTTTATTTACTAAAATATTAAAATACAGGGCTGAAGAGTTTCACAAAACTTTTCCATTAAAAACGTTTCCTCATTTAAATATAGAGAACAAATACTTTTCTCATGCTTTTAATTTGACTCTTCACAACATAACTAAATTTCTCACTGGGAAGAACATCTGAGAGGCTAATGGGGGAGGCATGGTCAGCTTTTTTGGATGTTTGTTTTTCTAATACAAATAGAGAATAACAAATCTGAACTATAAAGAATGTGGTAATGTGCAGCTCCTAAAACCTTTGTACAGCCACCAGATCCCAGTTTGTAAAGAAAATTAATAAAGAGCTATTTTTAATATGTAGGTTTACAAACAGAAAGTAGATTAACATCATGGAGTTAGTTTCAAATAACACAGTTTAACTCTGCAGGAATCAAAAACTGTGGCTATATTCAGGTCTCACAATGAGGAGAACTGGCCCAATTTTTTTAAAATGTTCTTGCCCAGGTTTATTTTTGTGTTCAAAAGCAAGGCTGTTCATGTGAGAGCATGTCTTCATGAGTGACTCTGGGGATGGAGGACAGAGCAGCTCTGTGATTAGGGAAGAAGTATAAATGTTGGTGTTACTCCAGCTGGATTATCAGTCAGTGGCCTCTTTGCTCTTCTTACTCTTTTATCTTCCTCCCTTTTCAACCACCCTGATGCAAGATGATCCAGGTTCCCAGCAAAGACTTCTGCACTTCCATGGAACTTGTGCTCACTAGAAGCATGAATGCAGTGTCCATTGTCAGCGCTACCATTTGGAGAAGTTAATGTTAAAACCCAGTGTGATAGTGATAACTGGCCTGGGGGTAGGGAAGGTCAAACCTTCTTTTTTTTTTTTTTTTTTTTTTTTTGGGCAATGATATCCTTCAGTTGCAAAAAATCTAAGACCTGTTGTCTAAAGTTCGTTTTTAGATTTTTTTTTTTTTAAATTGAGCTAGCATTTAAAATAGTAAGAAACCTCTTAATGACCACAAAGGTGCTTTGACGGGAGACAGCTAAGATCTAGTGACATCAGCTCAAACAAGTTTATCCAAAGACGGTGCTCTTAAAAACCTGTTTTTCAGGCTGCTATATTTTTTTAAACTGTTCTTCAGTTAGTGTTCTGTAATACAGTTGTTTGTACTTTGAACAGGATTCAGGTTGGTTGCAACAGACCTTTAAACAGGTGCAGTCAAAATAGTTTTGTGTGTTCAGGGTTTTAAAAATTATTGGGTGCTTTTGGACACTCTTCAACAGGAGGTATTTTACACCATCTATTGGAAGAATCAAGGAGGGAAGAGGAGTTAAAAAGGTGATACAAAGAACTAGAGGAGCAAGTGTGGAGGTACTCAGATGCTATTGTTAAATGACAGCTATTGGCATGTATTTCCGATGTGTGCTAAGCTAACAAAGGTTTGATGCTCAGTTATAAATTGAAAATCTTGCCACTCCTTTTAGTCTATGTGTCTCTTCAAAATCACCTTGGGGGAAATACATAAATGATCCAGGGTATCATACTTGTTACGGGAGGCACTGTTGCTGCTCAGGGTCTAAAATAATTATGCAATATGATGTCATAGACATTAGCTTTGAGTGATCCCAAAAGTGTCCTCCTCTTGTTTTTCAGCCCCAAAATATTCTGCTAACCAGTAAGTCTCCTCTGGGAGACATTAAGATAGTAGATTTTGGCCTTTCCAGACTAATGAAGAGCAGTGAGGAACTAAGAGAAATCATGGGAACTCCAGAATATGTAGGTAAGTTGCTACAATAGGAGTGATTAATAGTCCAGGATTCTGGGGAGTGAGAAGAGAATTAGGAGGGTGCCAGCCTGGCAGTGTAGTTGTGTCGCAAGACTGAGTTATTACGTGGACACGGTACTGGCTGTCAAAGGTAGAACTGGCAAGTCTTGCCAGTCTAATGAACTATGATTGTGTGCTTATGTTGAAGATGAAGACACACTTTAGGTGATTCTTACCAGCAGTGATAACAAGTAGTGCTTGGATTAAAAGTTTAAATTCACATATTCAGTCTCTGAATACAATATTTAACCAGTGTAGGTTTTCTATTTTTTTTTTTTAAAGCCCAAACCAGTCCAGGCCTTGAAAATATACTTTAAGTTGTGTGGTATATCCTCGTAGTTATGGGTAACAGTGCTGAAATATGCAATGTTGGATATTTCTGTTTTATCTGCAAGAAATTTGTATACAAATTCCTTAACTGGGAAAGAGACTGGCCTGGCTTCTGAAGATGACAATAAAAGGAAAACATTTTCTTATACTTAAAGACAGTGAATGATAGAAACCACTTAAATAACCTGAATAGAAATATCTTGATTTCAAAAGACTGTCATGCTTCAAGTGGCTTATCTTAAATTTTACCACATGACCATTATTGATTTTTAACTATAATATAACGTCTGCATATGACAAACCCCACTTCTTTTTCCCCCCTGAATAGCTCCTGAAATTCTGAGTTATGACCCAATCAGTACAGCAACCGACATGTGGTAAGTTGAACAAATTAATGGTCATCTTAATTTTACTGAAAATGATTGTTCTTTGGGGTTCTTTTGTTCGCTTGCTTTTAAGAAAAAAAGGCAAACTAAAAAACTTTTTCTGGTTTTCACTTTTAATTTAGGAGCATTGGAGTACTGGCATATGTTATGCTAACAGGGATATCACCTTTCTTGGGGAATGATAAACAAGAAACATTCTTAAATATATCTCAAATGAATGTAAGTTACTCTGGAGAGGACTTTGACCTTGTATCAGAATCTGCTGTGGATTTCATCAAAACTCTGCTGGTTAAGAAACCCGAGTAAGTAAAATACACAATTGTATATGCTAATATGTCAGACTGACTTAATTTTAAATGGAGCAAGTGCTAGTGTTTTCATTTGTAAAGTATAAGGAGACTTTGATTTCATTGTGCTATTACTTTTCATGTATATGAGAAGAGAATTCCTCCATTTCCATCCAAGCTTGTATATTCCAAATGATGTCCAAGTGTAATTAAAACTCAAATTACTTTCAGAAAACTGTGTATGAACTGTAGCTTGTAGCAGTAAAGAGTACACTCATTCTTCTTACAGGTACTCTGCTGAAGTCTTTTAAATTAACTAAACTTTGAGTCCTTAACTTTGGATGGGTTGGTAGAGAACCTTGCCTTTTTGGGTTCTTTAGTACATTTTTCTCAATGGGCAGCGAACTGGAAATTCCGGGTTCCCAAACAGAACAGGTGTTTTCTGTGGAACTTCACCAGTTCTTCATGGGACATGTCAGTTATTGAAATTGCCTACTGCTTGTCTATGGGAATACTTGAAGAATGTAAAGGCTGGATAATTTTTCTGTATATAAAAAGAAAATCTGTATACACTTCGAAAGCTGGTTGGCAACATGGAAGTGTGTAGCAGTGGGCAGACCACTGGGATGAATTCGTCCCAGTGGGCTGACCATTCATAGTGCTGCTTTGTACCTGTCCCTCCCCTGTTCACCCAGAACTGGCCAGATGTCACTGGTCAATCATTTGCCCATTGGCTCGTCTCACGCCTTGCCCTCCCCTGACCGAAGACATGAGATTCAGGCGAGAGACGAGCTGGACCATTCTTGCCAGGTTACCATCTCACAGCTTGTCCTATGCACGATCCTTTTCCCTCTGTGAGGGAAATAAAGAACGCTGATAAATAGGTAAGTGGTCCATCTGTTTTTACCGGCAAACAGCTGCCACCGTTCTGCCCTGGACTGGAGCTCCCGGGATAAAGGAGTTACCGAGGGCGGGCACGGTGGTCCTAGAGGAGTCCAGCGACGAAACAGCAAAGATACAGAAGTGTAAGCTCATATTTAGGGATCTATGAATTCCTTTATTTGAAATGGTAGGAGTTCATCTACTTGAACTGCTGTGGTCTTTTTCAGTAAAAGATAGCTGTCAGTGCTTTTTATTTTTTCCAGTTCTATCTGTCTTCAATACAGTCATATCCTTGGAATAGTTTGTGGGGATCTCTTCTGCAAGGTACTGGATTTTGTATTCATTTGAACATTTATTTTAATGCTTTCGTTCCTCTGCAGGGATCGGGCAACTGCTGAAGAATGTCTTCAACATCTGTGGTTAGAACAAAGTGATAATCCTGCTTGCATGGCCTGGAATAAGAGTGCAGAAGGGGAGACCAGTGATGCCATCCAGAAAGATGCAGATTCTGCCTCTGAAAAATCAGTAGATGCTGAGAAGACTGGAGAGGAAGAATCGATAGTGACAGAAGAACTAATTGTAGTGGCTTCATATACGCTGGGACAATGTAGGCAGTCAGAAAAAGAAAAAGTAACTGAGCAGAAAGCCATTTCCAAACGATTTAAATTTGAGGAACCATTACTGCAGGGAATACCAGGAGAATTCATTTACTGAACTGTGTGGAGCTTCATAGCTATAACCGGAAGGCAGTTTTTTCTACTAAACAAAAGTATTCTAGTCAAGTGAATTTCGAATATGCAATAAATGTTCAAGATAAAAGAAAGTGTTTATAAATGGCATACAACAAAAATGTGCCAAGTTCTTATTTTCATGGAACAGATAAGATTTCAAGTGTCTGACAGGAATTTAACAAAGATGATAAGCTTATTTTTGTTTTTAATTTTTATTTCTGTTTTTTGTTGTTGTTATTAATTGGTAACGGAGTTTTTGTTGATTGTTCTGGTGTTCTTGAGAAGTCGACACTGGAAGTGTTTCAGTGACAGATGTCAATAGGAGTATTTTAGGATATGTTTTGGCATTTAATGCAAATATATAATGCTGGGTTTTCCTCAAACACCTCCTGACTTCAGTGGAACTATCTGCTGATCTAAAACTTGTATGAGAGGAGAATTTGATCATCTGGTTTGACATACAGATTTCAAAATCATCCTGTGTTTCTTTGTTTATATGAGATCAAAGACCCAGAATCCTCTGGCGTGTGGCTGAACAGTGAGCTGAGCTTCTCTAGACAGAGATGCACATGCCCCACTGCTAAAGAAATCTGTATTGGAGATATGTCTGATTTGGGAGCATAGTAAAATCCTGCTCCTGAGGGTAACGTATTTGCTTATTTCAGTCACTTGCGAGCCAGCAGAGATTGTTCCCTTCCCCTCGTGTGTTGGGTGAGATGTGCCAATAGAATCCAGCTCAGTGTGGCTGCACAGTGCTGATGAGAGGAGCAAAGAATGACAGAGTCTGATGTATCTCCTCTGAAGTTATTGAAGTTCTCTCCACTGACTTTACCATGTTAGGTTAGACAGTTTGTCCAGCTAATCACCTTGATTCCACCTCCCCCAGAACCAGCTGGGGTTTTACTGGGATCGTGAGGTCATTTCCGCCTTCTTTCTGTTCCTCTAACTGCTGCTTTAAGGAAGAGAGGGGCATCCTTAGGCTAAATTGCATTACCTTGTTCAATATAGCTGTCAGATGAGGAAGAAGACAGTGCTTCTTCTGAAACAATGAAGCACAGCTCATGCCTCCTGCTTCCTGATCACTCTCCCTTAGACACTTGGAGAAACAGCAGGTTATGTGGCTGGGTCAGAGTGGGATTAGGGAGCAGTATGGATGGGTCATAGTTCTCAATGGACACAGTCCCTCAGAGGACAAAGCTAGCACCAACTGGGCATCAAAACTGAGTGGTTTTTGCAGCGTAGAGATCTGAGGATCTTGGACTGAGTCCTAGTTTTCTAAGAAATCCTTCATATTGATGCTGCTCCAAAGTTTAATTTTTATGTAATTGAAGTTTAGTAGTATTATATTGCATACTGTTAACTATTCAATTATTTATTTGGTTTCCTTATGCTGTTCCTTTATAATAAACTCTGACAAAAGTTTTCTTGCTATAAAACTGAATAGAAACCCTTAAGCTAGTTTTTCCCTTTTTTTCCCATGTTGGTACACACTTTCCTAATTTCAAATGTGTGAAATGTTCTTACTCCATTTAGTGAGTGAGCAGGAGTTCAGGGCTCTGTGCTAATGTTACAGTTCCTCCTTCACATGAAAGTTCAATGGCTTATTAATACGACCAGCAGTACTGGGGTGATCTGATCAGCATGGCTGGAAAGGTGAGGGAAAAGCACTAGTACAGAAGAAAACTGAACCGAAAGCAGTGGGACAATGAGTATTTTTCCATAAGGCTTCATTGCCAGAGGTTGGGTTGCCTTTACTTCAAGCCACATCAGGGAAATTGCACCTAAATTACACTGTTCTATCAGGCTTCTTCCCCTATGGAATTACATACCGAGTATTCATGTAGGTAGGGCAGCTTCTCATTCATCGAAGATGTTCATGTAAGAAAACAACCAGTAGTGCTCAGAACTGAGTTTGGACGTGTTTTACATTGTAATGGAGTGATGCCTTTCATGCTCTGGAGAAAGGAGCCAGTTGCTGGACAGCTCTGGCTGCCTCTCAGCAGAAGAATCTTTGAGCCAACAGTGTCTCTGTGTTATCTGGGTGTTTCTGGAAGCAGACAGGAGCTGACCCTACCTACAATGCTGATCTCTTTCAGCCTTGTCAGGCAGGACAGTACCTTCATGGGCATCTTTCTTTTACTCTCCAGTCATTTACCGAAGACAATTTGTTTGGGTGAGGAGACATTGATTCATTAAATTCTTCTGTGCAAGATTACAGTTTCTCCCATCTTCTATCATTGCCATTTTGACTTTTTTTTTCCCTACATCCATACCGCCTTACTTTACAAAGTTGAACAGAGCTCCATGTTCACATCCTACCCTTACAAAACAGTGTTGCCAATGTTGCACACATAAATGTTTTAACAACAACTGCTTGCCCACAGCAAACTATTTGAGGGATGTATACCCATTTCACTTCCTCTTTGTAACCACTGTTCATGTCTCAGATTGAGACTGGTACTAATGGAAAAGAGTAGGTGCTGAGCAGTATACATTTTGTCCTATATATACTGTTTTAAATGTATAACAGTGAAGCTTAACATGTATACATGGAATACATACTTATTACAAGACCAGCTTTTCTTGAATTGGCTGCTTTGAGATTTCCAGTGGGCTGCATTTCTATTTAATACTTCGTGCCTTAAGGTGGTTTTATACAGTGCTTTTTAACATCCTTAAGAATTTATATAAAGTTGTGAAAGTTTAATAGTATAAGTTATAAACGAGGCATCTTAGATTCACCCTGTAATGGAAAATTTTCCATAATGTTTAACTGCAGGACTATCAGCCAGACCCACACCCTTGAGGCTGTTTTTGTTCCACTGTGAGTGTGGGTAAAGCTGCAAACGAGGTGTTCTTACCCTGAGCTGTAGGAAGGGGCTGTTGCAGTCAGTGTTCTTGAGAAGCTCAGTTAGCAATGAAGTGACACATCAGTAAGACTGGGAACAAACCACGAGCTGTGGGGAGCAGCTGATTTTCTGCAGCTCCATGAACACGGGGGACTGTGTGTATGTACACAGGTCATCTGGGAAAAGCTGCTGTGTTGGTGGGGGAGGGGCTGCTTGTGGAGGAAGAATCGCCTCTTTGGACCTTGTGGGCAATGCTCTGCCAGTCCCCACTCTCCAGACTGAGCACGTGGCTGCCTTTGTAGCACGGGGAGCATGGCTGCTGTTTGCTTGGATGCAGGATGCTGAAGGAATGGAAGGGCAGATGTTCCTAGAGAGTTGTTTGTTATCTATGGTTCTGATGGAAGAGCCATGAACTGTATCAATAGGAGGGATAAGTCCAGGCCTACGCCTTCCTTTCAGTTGTTGGAATAAATAGCAAAGTCCTAATGAACAGCACAGCCTTGTCTCCTCTTGTTGCTATATTGACCTTTTTAGGGGAGAGGCTTATACATTTTATAGTCGCTAAATTAAATGTTCTACAAAATAATATTTTTCTTTTTGTCCAACGTGGAATTTGCATTGTGATTTGTCTCATTTTCATTTGCAGGTCTTTGAATACAAATGGGTGAATTCCAGTTTGTGACCTACCCCATGAATCTTGACAGCTGTTAGGTCACAAATGCAAATAAAAATTCACTGCCCATTCTCCACTGGTGGTGCTCACAAGGGGTGGGGAGGGAGGTGGGCCTTACACCATGTTACTCTGTGGCTTAAGATCTCTCTTGAATATTTCAGGTGTTGTTCCTGGAAGACAGTTCAACATTTTAAAGAAATAGTGCCAGTTCGTTGTACTTCTGATAAGGTGTTTACTGTTTCAGGAACTTTACAATAAATGAAATTTTGTTTTCTGAACAGCTGATGGGTCTTTTTTTCTTTGTGCTTTGGGAAACATCCATTAGCAGGATTACTAATATTTTAGCTTTTCTGAATCACACATTTGTTCAATTTGTGCAGCAAATATAAAATGCGTCAATAGTCTTTTCCACACTAAAGCAATATGCTTCCACTGTAGAGTTCTTCACAATACAGATGTTGAATTAAACTGTCATTTGAATTAAAAATACAGTCAAGAAAAAAATAAATACACATGGGTGTGCTAAATATCTGTCCTAATTAAGAAAAGGTTAGTATTTTTCAAAGTGAAGCAGAGCATTAGGACCAGAATAGTTACTGCAAAATTTGGAGAGGAAAGGGAACTACTTGAGAGGATTATCTTTTTTCCTGTAAACACAGAGAACTTAATTACATTGAGTCTGCTTGCTTGTACAAGTAGAATCACAGCTAAGCTGGTGATGCATTGAAATCAGTGTATGCCATCTCTTCAATTAATTTGTAATGCCAGCATGCAGACTGAATTACACAGGTGTTTTTTAACTAATCCTCACAGGGAAATCTCCTGAGCTGCCAGGATATCACCTACCATCTGCCACTTTCCAGTAGCACCTTGTGAGAACCAGCTGGTCTGGCTGCTGGATGAAAGGTCTTGTGCGCCTTACCAAGCAAAAAGAGGCAAAGATTGTGTCTCAGAAGTTATTGAATGAAGGTCCTTTGCTCCTAAATCTTCTAGGAAAGCAAATTAATAGAAACTGACTTAGATTGGTCAAGAAATTACATTATTCTAGTATTTTTATACAATTAGTACTACTTAAAATGAGCAAAGGCATTTGGCCAGGTGTGATATGTCTTCCAAAGTAACACCAGGATTAGGACCATTGTACCTGGTGTTACAGGACTGCTCGGGGCCTGCTGCAGGAAATTTTGTAGTAAATTTTGCAGAAAACACAGGAAAATCATATGTCTTTGACAAGCAGGAAAGATGCAGGCACATGGCAGGAAAGAACTGGATGTATCCTCATTTCTAGAGATGAATCCAAATTACTTGTGTTCCCTGCACAATGCAAGGCATCTGCCCAAAATAGGAAGTGAACTGCGTGGCCCATAACTTGGACAAAATTCTATCACTCCTTGTAGAAACATATTCAAAAGGGAACATGTCTGCCTACTTCGCCTTTCTGAAGGCAATGCTTTCAAAACATCTGGTTTTACACAGCCCCTGTGTGCTCATCAGCTCCAACTCAAAGAGGTGCCAATGTTGTAACAGTGCTGAGCAGTATCTGCTGTTCCTCAGCTGTAAATTAATCCTTGCCTGGAACTGTCTGCCACCTTGGTAGTTTCCTTGAGGGTGATGACTGCCTGATAGAAACTATTAAAATCAAACTAGAGAATAAGAAATAAATATGCAATCCACCAAAGGTCATGAAGACGATGTTTGTTTTAACTACACCAACAACTGGAAAAGGAACTGCACAAATTTTCAAGCCAATTAAAAAGAAATTATTTAACATACTGAACATGATTAAGATGGTTAAAGGACTGCAGCACCTGTTAATGAATCTGAGAGACCTGGAATTGGAGAAGAATCAGGGAGAGATCAGTTTGAGGGCAGAGTAAAGAGAATGGAGACAGGTTATTCTTGGCAGTGTCTAGTGTCAGGACAAGAGGCAGTGAGCACACCCTCAAACACAAAATTCTGCTTAAACATAAGAAAAAGCGTTTTTTACTGTGAGAATGGTTGAACACTGGTACAGCTTGTCCAGAGGTTGTGGAATCTCCATCCTTGGTGATCTTTAAAACCTGACTGGACATGCTTTCAGGCAATCTGTTCAAGCTGATTCTGGTGGCAGTGAAGCAGTTGGACTAGAAGATCTCCCAAGGTTCCTCCCAATCTTAACTGTTTTGTGGGATCCAGGGTCATTTATCAAAAGATGAAGATTTTCTAAAAAAAAAAAACAAAAACAAACAAACAAAACAAAAAACAAAACAAAACAAAAAAAAACAACAAAAAAACCCCAACACCTAGTGTTTCAGTGACATGATGAAGTTAAATCCTAGTCTTGCTTCAGTCTTTCTTAGAAGAAAACACTGCAAGAGGGGTGCCCAGGTGCCCTTTTGAAGTCATTTGGGCTTTCAGTAGCTGCTACGGGTTCTGAGAGCTTTGCTCTCCCTGTTTTTCTGGCATGTTCCAGCTCCCTTGGCTGCTCCTGCTGCACCTGTGTCCTCTGTGAAAGCAGCTGCCATGGGCTGTCATGTATTTAATGGGAGCCACATGGCCTAAGTTGCTTGGCACTGAACACACCAGCTTGATGCTTTTTTTCTCCTTTTGAATACGTGCATCGTAAAACAGCTCAAACATGGAGAGGAAGTGACTTCTGAGGTTCTTCAAGGTCATGAGATAAGAAATTCTGTGTTTGCTGGCTATTAGGTAGTAAAACAAAGGCAGGGAAATAATTGTGATTTCACTCTTGTCCCCTTCCACTGATTTGCTGGCTTCCAGCTCCACCCATTGCTTTCTTCCTTCTCTGGGTTTTCAGATTTGATTAAGAGAACCACTGGTATGATATAATGATACTGCCCATTCTCAAAGCTCTGGGGAGCCAAAGGATTTGTTTGAGGTGACTGGGAGCCCTCAAAGTTAAAGGGGTGCTCTAGGAAGAAAGTGAAACATGGAGCCTCTTTGCAAGCTCTGTTTGTCCAAAACATGGTAATAAAATCTCCAGTGTTACCAGTAAGGTTTGTTTGGGGTAACTCCTCCAAGCCTGGAAAAGCCAGGCTTAGAGTCAGGCCAGGCAGTGGTGTTGTGGTGCAGTTGCCTGTGAAGCCAGCATGGGGATAGGGAGGTGGTGAGCAAGCGCTGTGCTGCAGGCTGGGATGACGGTGGCCAGGTTTCCTGGACACTTGTGCATCTTGCAGCCACTGCAGGTCCCAGGCTTACTGAGCACACAGAGGTGACAAAAGGCAGATGAATGGCAGTGTGTGCCAGTGTGGCAGGATGATCCCCCCTCCTTCCTCCCACTGAGGTCCATAGATAAGATAACCTCTGGCATAACAAATCACCAGGGGGGTCACATCCTGGATTCTGTCCAGACCCCCCATGCCAGGAATCTGGAGGACAGATGGGAGAAGAGATAAAAAATGTGTACGTGACAGAAGGCATGTCTTTGTTCTATAAAAGCAGCATCTATGTACCACAAAAATCAGAAGTTTCTCTTGCACATTCTACGAATGTGTGGAGATAATTTCTCCCCAAGGAAATCGCGAACCTTGTGGTAACTTCTCAGAGATTGAGGGAAAGGATCTGATGTGTGTGGACATCCTCGACAATTGGATGGTAAGATACATTGAATCCTGATTATACTATTTTTTTCGCTAGCTGTATTTGTAAACATGCACTGTATAAGTTATACTATTAATAGTTTTTCCCTGTGTAGTAATATTCTGTTCCCCCTTTTAGACTCTTGTTTGTTTAATCTGAGTCTATTGAATAAATAACCCATTTTACAATAGACTGAATCGGCCATTATTAAAAACCTTGCGAATAAACTGGATTCCTGGGGTGCCGGCCGCCTCAGAAGTTGCTACCTACTGCTATAGGCCTAAGCAGAGGTAGAGGCTCACTTAAATCCATTCATAACAGCCAGATGCTCCCAGTGCAGGCACAGGGAGGGACTGAACAGGCTGGGGTTCCTCGCCACAGTATCTTTGCAGATTAACAACAAATCAAAGCTGCAGCCAGGGAAGTGGTAATTGATGGATGGGAAGTGGTTGATTTGGCTTTTTCTTGTCAGCAGTTTGACTTCCCACCAAATCTCTTCAGTGACTAAAAGCTAAAGCTGATCAAGCTCTGAGGCACCAGGTGGCCATCAGACCTCCGTATCCCTGAGGTGTTGTTCTTGCTAGTGGTCGTGCAAGGCTAATGTCTTCATATCACATGGTTCATATTTTGTTTTGTTAAACCAGTAAACAGCAATTTCAATCTTAAAGCTGGGTAATGCTGTCTTTTTTTTATTAATTCTAATCCTCTCCCTGGTGTGCTGGGCTTTCATGTGGGTTGGATCAGGTCTCACAAGTGCTGTTCATCCTGACAGCTCTTTGTGAAGTTCAAAGTAAAGCACATGTGTATTGTTTCATTGTAAAATTGTTTATCCAAGATGCCTTTGCTGAGGCCCATTAGCATCTTTTTACTTAGGCATTTGCTTTTCAGGTTTGTTCAAAAGCCACCTTGCCCAGTTTGTTGGGTCATTGTTGAACAAGAAAATGCTCACTGTTCTCTAAAAATTCTTTGCTGTAGTTCTCCCTTCTCTATCTAATACTCATGGCTCTTGAAAACCTTTGCCAAAAATCCAGTTGTGTCCTTGGTGGATTTTTTGGACTCAAATTTGTAAGAAGAGATGGAGGGGTGAGGGTCAGGGAAGGGAGTGGTATAAGTTCTGGGCTTTCCCTAGCTGCAACCTGATTAAGCATCTGATATTACAGTGAATTCAAAATACTCTTTCGTCTGAATGTTCTTAAAGGCTCCCGTGTTACTTCCTGGTACAGGCAGGACAGTTACTTGTATTTTTTCTGTGCCTCAGATTGTCCCTCTAAGTTTTGCAACTGTATGCATGGGCACTTTGGGGTGGGAGGGGAAATTGTGTGGGTTTGGAGGGGTTTTTTGTTAATTTGGGGTGTTTTGCTTGTTCCTCAATTTGCCTGGTGTTGGGCAATTCTCTGCTTGATGGCACAATCAAAATCTCTTGTGGTAGTCAGAGCAAACCATGGCAGTGCTACACCTGTTCTGCACCCTCCTGAGTGGTTTTCTCCCTAAATGTCCTCTCCAGAACTCATCAAGCAGTTCTGGTGTCAAGCAGTGGCTTCTTCTGAGTAACCTTTAGCATGAGCAGCAAGTCTCTTCCTGGAAATTCCTAAATTACAGTGAGTGGCCTCAGCTATTTCATGAACTTTGTAATGATAACTGTGAGGGTGCAAATCTACCTGGTAAGTGGAGTCGAGGGTGCTGCTGCTGAGCTTCACCTTTGCTGCTTCATCCTTCCTGATTTAGGCAAGACCTTGTTGAGAAATGGGGGGAAACTGAGGCAGCAGGGGAATAGCTTTGAGAAGCGGACTTGTCCTGACTTTGATCTGCTCTAACACAAACCTCAGTTTCCTGGCAGTTTGTTTATTTATTTCAAATTCATAAGACCAGCACACAGGGCATAACACATGACTTCTCTGCAACTCTTTTGCAAGATATTTATTTTAGGCTTCTGTTAAACACATGAATAAACCAGCAAAAGAAAGGCATTACAATTACAACAATGATGAGGCCAGTCTTAGAAAATTGTCTCGAGAGCACCTGCTTAAGTGAAACTGTCACTTGTGACAACTGTGTACATTCACAGACACAGCAGGATGCAATCGATTAATGGCTCCTTTGGCTCAATGGGAGGCAGAGATGCAGCTGTCTGATTTTTAGCCTTCTTGCACACCAATGCTTTCCATTGGAGAGTGGTAAATGGGAATATTCTGACCATCCTGCAGTTTCAAGCTGACATCCTGAAGGCACCAGCTGACACAAACCAAAGGAGATTTTTAACTTGTAGCAATCACTTTTAACATGGTAAAGTCAGTGTAAAAATAGCTGGCATAGAGAAACAAGTCATTCCACATATTCATTGCTTTTAAAAATTCTCTCAAGTGTTTTAAAACTTGGTTTGTGAGTGCCAGCTTGTGAAAGCTGTTCTTCCTAATATCGTAGCACAGCCCAGATTTAAAGGTCTAGTATGCACATTCCTATTTTTTGCAATTTAAATAAAAACCTGCCAGCTCTTATTAGGACATTCCTCCCCCGACCCAGTGCCTTTTTTTCCTCTCCATCCTGCGGGTGCATTCCTTCCTCCACTCCTCTTCAGCCTTGGAGCCAGATGGTGTTGCTAAGGAATTATTCTGGCTTGGAAGAGTTTGAACACTCTGTGATCACTCAATGTGACTGCTGAAACTCTGACAGGGTACGACAGTGGTTACTCAAAGAAGGAAAATTGCATTTGTTGGAGACTGAGGGGGAGACTTGTCCTTCCTCTAAGCTCTGCTCCAAACTCACTTCTGAGAAACTGCTCACACTGTTTTTCCAGCTGGAAAGGACTATTATTTTTGAGTACTAAAATAGGACTTTTTCAAAAGCTCCTGGCACTGGCCCAGCTCTGCTTTTGCTGCATACAATTAGGTAATTAGGTTGCTGCACCTCTGTGCAATGGGTCTGCAGTAGGGCTCTACTCAGCAGCCCTCTGCTTCCACCCCCAACCCAGGCCAAGCAACCTGTGGTGGAGGTGGAACTGCTTGTTCGCTATGGTGTGGCCTGGGGATTCAGCTCTTCCCTTGGTCACTTCGGGGCAGGCAAGAGTAATTTTGCAGTGTGTTGGCTGCCCTTGCCTCTGGGCACACCCCCCAATTCCTGTACTGCCTGTCTCTGAGTGAATGCCTCTTCCTCCTGGACAAAATGAGCTCACAGACTTCAAATTTTCTTTTATACAGTTGCCTTCTCTTTTATAAATAAATAAACCACTGTGGACAGACTGCACACTCAAGAGTCAGACATATTTCAGAGTCAGATGTATTTCAGTGGCTTCGGTGCCTCAACTACTCTTGCAGAGAGCACTCAACTGCTGGTGTCATTTAGCTCTGTCTATATGGGTGTGAGTGCCGCCCTGGTCTCCCCTGGAAAAGCACACATGCACTCTGCAGCTTCCCACCAGGATGGCCTGCTCACATGCTTCTTACTCCCAGCCTTTTTACTGTTAGTTCCTCAGGGGGGTGCAAGGACACCAAGTCCTGCCTCAGTCCCATGTGAAGCTGTGCACAGGACCCTGCACTTAGGTGGATTTGGTGGAGTCTGACAGATTCATCTGCCACAAATCCTTTTACAAGAAGATCCCTTTTTTCCCCTTAGGTTTGCAGAAGTGTACAGAGAGATCACGTTGAAACAAAACTCCAAGAGATGTGTATGCACTGCTGTAATTTAATCTTTTGCAATCTTCAGTTATCTTCACAGTAACTGTGAACTGGGAATAACAGGGAACTGTCTGTGAGGAGGGGCTAAGGAGGAGCAAGGAGATCAGAGCTGAGGCACCAAGGAAGTGAGGTGTGCAAGAAATGTGGCTGGGGACCTCTGGGGTTATCCCTGGTCATTAGGGAGGAGGCCAGGTCTGGCCTTGAGTTTCTCAAGTCCCAGCCTAGTGCCTTTCTCACATCCTTTTACACCTTCCTACCCTTACTTACTCAGAAGAGAAATCCAGTAAGTCATGCTCATCTAGTTATAATAGAAAACATCACCATATGGCTGGTGGCAGCTGGGTAAAAGTTTTGTAGCTTTTGGTTTCTAAATAAAGCTAACAGAAGTACCTAAGAAGAGGCTTGCATCTAATAAAACTTTTTACTTCATTTAGTAATTCTTTGCTCAGTTCCAGAAACCGGTTTGCTGTTGACAAAGTAGGTTTTCAGGCTTCAGTACTACAAAAATGTAAAGTCACTTCTATATGATGTGGTATCAGAGCATCCTGCTACTGTTAGATATATCTGTTCTAGCACTTTTTTTTTAACCATAAGGATCACACTTCTTGGATAGCTTAAAAAAACAAATCCTGTGTCTTTAGCTGACCTCGCACAGCTCCAGTATAATGTGTGATTCCCTCACTGCAATCCATAATCCCAGAGTAGAGTTAGGACTGCTGTTCAACAGCCTCTGCACCTCTGTGGGAAGGCAGGATGAGAGGGGATGATGCTTTACCTTGGCTCACAGTATTTGTGTATGTACTGAGTTACAGTTTGCAGAACACAACACAAAGCAATGGCTTGTGTTGCTCTTCTATTCACGTTCAGAGAGATGAATTCAATAAATTTCTCATCTAATTTACATTTTTGTCCTAATGAAAATAATGACCCTTCACAAGACTTTCAGACAGGAGTTTCTGCTTGATTTGTGTGCATGACCTCAGCAACTCGGATGACTAAAGCAAATATCCTGCTCTACTCTTTTCTCCTACCACTTCTTTCCCGTTTCTCCTGGCACCTCTCCCAGTATGCACCACTGGCGGGAGAGGTCCATCTCCAAGTTAATGCAGAGGTATCCCGCTGATTTTGTTCCAGAGACTGGTAACTTTATCTGCAAATGTAAAAGCACATTGAAGATTCAGCAAAGTATATTATGAAAAGGACATTTAGTCCTTCTAGTCAAAGATGTAACACTTTTTTAACTTTTACACTATAATTTTTTTTTTACTGTATTTCAGAGTTGGACTAAGCTATTCGAACAGCTAACACGTGTGTGGCTACACCAGTATGTCTGCTCTGCCATGCATTAATCTCTCTGCCGAAAGAATGTACTGTGTTACAGCTGCAACCCCCAGGGAAAACCACTCGCTCTCTGAAATATTTATGAGCAAACACCTTTCCTTACCAGAATGCATGGTCATCCAGAGGTGACCTGCACTGTTAGAGTTTCCCATACCCGTAACCAGCCTGTAGGTTGAGATCCTCTGCATATCAGTCCCTTAACACACACTGAGGCAATGAGATGTTCAATGATTTTTTTTTCAGCGTCACAAATTCTATCACTCATCTGTTTAACAAAAAAAGCTGAAGCTGCAGCAGTGACCATGGTCAATTGCACTGGGTCTAATGCCTAAATAAAGAAATGTTTCAGGTGTAGCATTTGCTGGTGGTGATGCAATCACACAGAGAAAATGCCAGGTGTTTGCCAATAGACCCAGGAGCTGGGAATGTTGTGGAGTCAGTAAATAGACCTCTCTCTCTCTATATATATAATGATGATTAACCAGTTTATTTCATGAGAACATAAACACTTAGGAGTATGAAAAAGTAGAGAAGAAAGTTGGTGATTTGTGTCTTGGGTGAGGTCAGTAGAAGGCAGGGTTTGACTTCACCCTGAGTCCTCCAAGCGACCAGCATTCTTAAACAGTGACATAGGAAAACACCCATGGGAAAGACTACCTCCTTTTCAGTCAGTATACAAGATTGTGTGGGGTTTTGCATATTTTTTTCCTTAGATATGTTTCCTGGTGGAATCTATAAAATGTGGGACATGTTTTGGTCCAGGGTATCATGTAAGCCTGGCTGAAGTTAAATGGAAAGTAATTTCATGTGAGTTGGTTAAAGGTTTGGGTTACTTTACCCTGATAGCCAATCTCTTTCATTGTACCATCTGACCTGTCCTTTAATGCCCTTGCTTGGTCCCTGGCATTCATAACTAGTGACCAGTAAAAACAAAACTATTCCAATGTGATGAGTTACCCAAGTCAAGGACCTGGAGAGGTTGCTAGGGACACTTTGTGTCACTAGTAAAACAAGGAAAGGGTAGCCACTCCTGGATTAAGGGGTAAAAACACGGAAAGTACTCTTGAGGCATCAGTGCCAAGTGGAAGTGGACTTGTGTTTGCAAGGTTTGCCTGGGCCCAGCCCTTGGCTGATACAAGGCAGCCTTCTGCAATACTTGAGCACCCAGCATAGCATTCTCCAGTCTCTGAGTAACCCTGATGTTCAGTCTCAGGCTGGGCAGCTGTTCTCCATGACACAAACATACAGGTGCTCTTAAAAACCACACCATTTATGCTGTACCACAGCATAACCTGTAAGAGGCTGTAAAACTGCTCTGAACAAAGCTCTAAAAACGAGCATGAGACATATCTGTGGGGTAAAGGAACTCAGGTGCTATATTAAAGCTGGATCTGATATATCTCTGAAAATGATTTTGTGACTTACAGTGTGAGGAGAGGGATTGACTGACTTGAGGGGTCCCTTGGCATTCTGTGATGGGCCCATATAGCACAACATGAAGATATTGCTCTTGCTGTTTCTGGGCTAGTAGAAATCCATTCCTCTTCCAGATCAACTGGTATCCCATCCTACTTCCTTCCAGTGCCCCCAGGTGACTCATGACCTGCTGAAAATCCCCTGGCTGATCTCTGGTCACCTGACATGTCGGGAGGCCACCCTGTGACACCCTGCCCAGGGTTACCTGCGCTTGTTCTGTGTCCACACGATTGCTCCCATCTGTCAGGCAGATGTTGTAAACCTTAAGAGGGGGGGCTTCCAGGGCATCAGGATTGCTGTTCAGTTGCTCCAAAGCTTGCTGGTAATACTGGGTCCTGGCAAAACTTCCTAGGTGAGAGAAACAGGCTAGTGAAGAACTGTTCACTTAAAATCAAAATGTAATTTAAAAAAAAAAAAAGAAAAATATATTTTCTCCAGACTACCACACCCTCCCTGAAATACAGTCTAAAACTATTAATTAGGAGAAATTTGGCTAAAGGAGGAAACACACTCTTACATCAGAGAAGCAAATGTTATTCAGCTCATTTAAATGAAGAGGGCTCTGAACATAGCCTGTTCCATTCTGATATACAGTTCAGCTTATGGCTGTGTCTCCCTACTTTTCATGCATTTGTAGGTGACCTAAAAGGAAGAAAAAATGGGGGAAAAAAAGGCACAAGGATGAATATTTGAAATGTTCTGATAGTAATTTTTTTTTCTATTGGAGGTACATAAAATACTTTAAGAATGGAGAATAGCTCGCAGACATTGAGAGAGGAACAGCTGCTGCTATAGAACTCTTGCTGTGGTCTTGGTACAGCTTTCCAAGTGGCAGCCATGAAGCCACAACTATACTGATAGATGCCTTAGAAGGGAGGAACAAAGAAGCACCACTCAAGTTACTGGTCAAGCAGCCACAACAGCACCATGGATGGATGCTGCAGTGCTGCCACATGGAGGACAATTGTGGCAAACTGCTGTTTATCAATGTCTGGTTGCTCTGTATGGCTGTGAAATGCTGTACCATTGTCACCAATGGACAGGGCATAGCTGAGGAGCTGAAGACTTCCTGACCCCCCTCATGAAAACAGAGATTTGCTTATTAACAGTTTCAAGGCTGTCTTGCTGGAGTTTCTAGATCAGCGTAACTTCACTCTTTTGACATCAAGAAGGGCAGAGTTAAGTTGAGTATGCAGTTGTGTAAATCCTACTCCGGCAACTTTGCCCTCACCTTTCAAAGGGCTTAAAACAAGGTGTAATGTTTGTTTCTTGGTCTCTTGCCTGTCAGTATTAATCGTGGAGCATGAGGCAGAAGGATGCTGCCCCCTCTCCCTAATCAGAGGCATCCCCTGTGAGCAGGCAGCATCCAGTTGGCATGGAAACAGCTTTGCTTGGCTGTGACCTGTGTCGGTCTTCCTGTGTGCCCCTGGCACATCCTAAGGAGCTCCAAACAAAGAGTTTGCAGCACACCAGCCCTTTAGTACCTATAAATCATGGCAAACAGCCACCCAGACCGCTTTAAAAGTAAGTTGTGTTCATCCTGCAGGTTGAAGGAGAAATGGATTCTAATTTCCTGGTGCTCCTTCTCATCTGTTCCTTGTTAGCATCTCATGCATTAGGCATTAAATGCCCAACTAATCCATCCACACATCTTTTGGCAGAAGAGCTGAAAGCATGCTGGAGTTGGCTGAGCAGACTGCTTCCATGAGAAGGGTGTGGAGGTGATGAAAGTAAGTAGAAATAGGATTACCTGACTATTTGTACAAGCTTGCACAGAGATCACATGCATGCAAACTTCCCTTCAGCCTCAAGGAAGGGAAGGGAAGCAATCCTCTCTCACTCTTCCCACCACTATGGAGGCTACTCACTCCTTGCAAGTCCACGTATGGGCCACTTCTGTGCACTGGGCAGTCCCAGGTATGAGCTAAGGGACGAGGGTGCTCAGTGTGGCTTCTGTATCTGTTTAGAGGACAGAGAAGGACACACTTGGCTGCAGAAAGTGTTCCTTCAGCAGCCTCGCTGAGTTATCAGGCAGCTGCTCAGTGGCCACTGAAACGGCAAGAGATCCAGAAGTAGCCATTGCAATGTGCCACTGGACTGCACAGCCAAGGGATGCAGGGTACCAGCCCTTGGGTTTGCTGTGTAGCACAGGGGGTGACTACCCCATGAGATTTTTAGATAACAGTGCTGAAGCTGAAAATTAAAAAATGCTAATGTCCTTGTTAAAGCCAGATTCAATATTTTAAAGCATAAGGATCATATTTCTGTCATGTACTCCAGAGCTTGGGGCATGAGCTGCCTAAAATTAAAGCCTGCTTTCCAGCCTTGCCTGATTTGTTATTAATATGTGTAAAATGAAGGGGAGCTTTCAGAGCTTATCTGAAGGCTTGAGAAACAGGCTTGGCTATGCTTTTTTTCTGGCAGCATCCTCTGTTATCAGTGTAGGTGAAAAGAAATAGCATTTGATAGCACCAAGGGAGAGGCACACGGCCAAGAGGCCTATGGCACCCCCTGACAGAGAGGCAAAGCCTATTTCTGCTCTGATGCTAAATATCTAAGAGCAGTTTTAGAAAAAATAAATATCTGTAATTTGGACTAATAATGTGAATTCTAGGCCAAAGACACATAGCAACTAGATATGTCCGTAAACAGCAACATCACCTGTCTAGCTTTTCTCTTTGTCCTGGTATTCTCAGTGCTGACTGCTCTTATCTCTACTTCATTCAGGACAAACTCATGATTTCCTAGCACTTCACAGGTGTGTTGTATGTAAGGGCCAGCACCACACAGAGATTTACAGATAAAATTTCTAGACTTTAACACGTTCTCACAGATGGTTCTCTTTTACTGCCCAGTTACAAAATCTCAGTTAAGAAATGAAAACTGCATTACTGCAGGTGAAGCTTTCACTTCACTGTCACCCTCAGGAAAACCCCCAAAACCAGACTTTCTTCTGACCACAACAGCCTGCTCCCTATGCAATATCCGCCTCTGGAAATGCATGCAGCAGCACTTGGGAGAGCAAAAGCCCTGGGGATGAAAAAAACAGAGCCCACAGATGCAGAACCCAGAGGCTCAGCCACACTTCCCTTAACTTCATCTGCTTTTCACAACTCGCATACTTCTATTTTCCCCACAAAAGTCAGTGAAAGAGGCAGAGGAGAAATAAGGTTGCCAACAACACCAAGACTTATTTTGCATAAGATTATACATCACGATGCATCCCCTGCCGCTGAACACAGCCATTTACTGCAGTTTTCTTAGAGAAGCTGGCATTTTTCCTCCCTGAAAAGAAAGACATTTGTTGTGAAAGAAGAAAGCCAAAGGGTTACTTCCCCACTCCTCCTCTTTCCTAAAAGCCCTTTCCAACCAGGTCTGAATGAAAGCGCAGTGCATAGGCATCGAGCTCTTGCTTGCTGGGGCCCCACCAGAAGGAAAAGTGGTGAGAACAGAGCAAACTGGGAACCCAGCTGGGTTGAATGTGTTTATTCGACTTCTTTTGGTGATGCCACCACTTTGCTAATTGACGAGAAGAAAATGACCTCCCTGGTGTGGCCGGGGTCCAGTGCTGTGGCATTGTGGCGGGGGTTCCCGGTTCCTGCGTGTTTGCTCGCACGCTGTGAGCATTCAGGCTCCGGGGGCCGGATTTCTCTCTCGAGTAAACTCCTCTAAAGTAAACACGCTCGCAGCGGGGATGGATCTGGCCTCGAGTGGTAAGGGACAGAGCCAAGCCAGCACTGCGTCAGCAAAGATAATGGAGCCAGGGTATCTGTATTCTGTTGTGTCAATTTTTTTTTCCAAGCTGTGGATAAACAGGAAGTCTCTTGCAAGCTGTTTTTCTTCCTTCCTGTATGCCCCCCCAGCCCAAACTTGCCCTTTTAATGAGTCACAATTTTGACATTTGAATGCATGACCCAGCAGAATAAGAAATCCTTCCATAGTTTGGGTAAGAGAGGGACTGAAGAGCCTGAGCTAATGCTCCTGCCCACAGCAGGTTAGTAGGAGTCAAGCTGAGTTGTCAGTGGGGGCGTAGCACTTTGCTTCAGGCTGTAGCAGAATGGGACTTGAACAAGCATCTGAGTAGTGGCTTATGCTCTTGATTCTCTTGGAATGGTCTTGACAGCAGTTTAAAAAAAAATTTGCAAAAAGCTGTTCTTTTTCAATGGGCATATAGGCATATGAATAACTGGGGGAACTGTATGGGACTTCTAATCCCAAAAGCTTCACACCCCAATACTTGTCACACGATGGTGTGGCTTAAGTGCTACACTCAATGAGAGGTGATTAATAAACCAAAGCCCAAACCAGTTACAGAAATGTGACCTGGGCAAGGCTGTTTGAGTCCTTCTGTGAAACCACCTCTAGCATCCCTCAGGTATGTGTTAGTCAGGTATTGTTCAGCTGACAACCACAGTTCAGCGAGAGTGGAGAGACAAGTGTCAGGACTTCCTCCCATCGTGGCCAGGTCACGGTGACATGAGCAGCCTCCTTCTGCTCACCACTCTGCTGACATGCCCTCATACTGACACTTGCATGCTCTAAACTGAGGGAAACTCAGACTCCCCAGGGAAGTGGTTACAGCACCACGCCTGTCTGAGTTCAAGAGTCTGGACAATGCTCTTGGGCACGTAGTGTGATTCTTGGGGTGTTCTGTGCAGGGACAGGATTTGGACTCTGTGATCACTCTGGGTCCCTTTCAATGATTCTACACAACTGTGAATGCAACTCAGGTATAAATTTCATCTCCTGCCCTGTTGGTGCTAGCATTCAGTTGTAATGGGTGCTATTCCTAGGTTGAATGCTTTCCCTATTAACTAGTTACTTTGATTTTTAAGAACCCTTAGTATTTAAGTTTACTATTTATATCACTTCAGATTTGTGGATGGCTAGTAGCGATAGCAACCCAGACAGGCATATGGATGTTATGCCTGTTTTATGCCCCAAAATGCCTAAACTGTACCATTAGTATAGTCAGCTATCTCTCTCACTCCTGATCTGTTTCTCTGATGAGTTTTTTCTTCTTTGCTCCCCTTGGAGAACTTGAATGGCATGAGAAGTTACAGCAGAGGAAATGTGCAAGTGTGGTTTTACAGAGAAACAGTCGTAGTCATTTCACAAGGACAGCAAGAACTTTCTGCTTGACTGCTTGTGTTTGCAAATTTCCTTAAATCCCCACAAAATCTGAATAATAACCACGTTTCTTATAAGATTCATCTGGCAAGGAGGAGGCTCTGACACCAACATCACATAACAGGGATGTGGAAAAACAAAACCCATGGTGAATCTGGAGGGAGGATTATATATAACAGTTTGTGACCTGCAGCATTAGTTTTTGCCCATTTCAAAGTTTTGGCCAGGCAAAATTTGCTTTCTGTGATAAAATTCAGGGTAATTGAATGCAAATGTCTGGGAGTGGGGCATGCTGCTGGCAGTTTGCTGAGTAAGGGTGTGAAGACAGGGAGCTCTTGCACCAGTGAGAAGGTTTTGACTGAGGCTCAGGAGGTCTGCCTAGCAAACAGCGGAAATTAGAGCCTCTGCAACTTGCAGTCAGTGAGTTTGAGGTTTGTTAGGTCTCACGGTCTGCTCACACCCAAACAAGGGAGATGGATGGAAAGTAAAAAAGCTTAGTGCTGATCAGTCACATGCTCACACACTCTCATCACCGCCTCCGCTCCAGTGTTGCAGTGCAGAGACGGTGCCATCTGGTAAGGGAGCTTGGCAGCTGAGCCATGGTGATCCCATTAAGTACTGCTGTCCCGTGCAGCAGGCCTGGCTGCTCCTCATGTGCCCCTGCCCACAGCTGTCTTCTCTTGCTGTTCCTGCTGGCAGAGATGTGGAGAACTGAGGTGCACCTAAGTTGTGCATCAAAGTCCTCATTACAGTAACAGGTAGAATGTCTTCATTGCTCATTTTCAGGCACAATTGGAAGCCCATGGGCTGGACCACCCTATCCCTGTCTAGCCCTTAATGCTCTGGTCCCACTTGTTTCTCAGGTGTTTTCCCAAGCCAGCCCTATGACAGCACACTGTGGGGAAAGGTTCAGAGCCATGCATTTTAACAAGCCTCTCAAGACTTCAAACCTTCTCATCGATCCCACAATTCCTTGCCAGCCTCCAAAACCAAGGACAGAAATGTCCTTGGAGCCCAGAGCATCCCTCACAGGGGAGCTGCTCCTTCCATTCCCTAACATCCTGGTCCCTTGTGGAACAGCTGCCTGAATATTGCCACCTTGAGCATCCTTTGGCAAGCAGCTGCTGCTGACTTCTGAATGTTGACAGCTTGTGGAAGACCAAAATGTAGTAAGGATCTGTTGTCTGCAAGGACTTGTCAGTAGGATTTCTGTCCTATGGCCAACTGTGTTTGCTGCTCCATTGGCTGCTCTGCTGAAGTGCTGTGGGAGTGGCTCACAAAGAAAGGGAAGCAGAGGCATTCCCAGAGGTGTGTCTCCTGTCCTGAGCCTTTCTGAACATGAATTACAGCTGGCAAACTGTAGATGCTCTCACAGGGAAGGACCAAATCCCCTGCACTTCATTTGCCACAAGGGGATGAACTGTAAGTATTTGAGAGAATTTTATAGGTACAACAGGCAATTGCCTCCTAAGGAGGAAGTTCACGCTGCTATCTGTGGTGATCTCCCCTGAGAACCTGTTGTACCATTAAAAGAGTATGCAAGTCAATTGGTGGAAAAACAGACTTTTTCACAGCTGGTAATTAAAAAAGCACAACTTCCAAGCTATGCTGTTCTGCAAAGACACCTTTTCCTCCATGTTATTTGCAGTGGTAAGAAAGATTAAGTGGAGATTAGCATGCACAAAACCACTGCACCTACTGTTACCAAAAGAAGAGACTAAATCGTTATAAGTAGTGTTCTCAAAAAATAACTATTAAAGAACAGAACACCCTAATAAACAGTGGTGTTCCCTTTGTGCCTTGAAAATAGCAGGATATGGAGGAGAAGACTTGACTTTGAAGCTAAGTGGGACTCAGGCTGTTAACAAGATTTAACAAACTCCCGGGGTCACATGTGAAATGGTGGGTTACTGTAACAGTAAAGGCTGTTTTTAATTAGACTTTGTTTTCTCCACAGAGAATCTTCTAAAAATAGGCAGGCTTAAGAAAATCTCCCTTATTTTGGCAAATTTGGGGTTTCTGTTTGGTGTCTGAACTTTGTGTGGCAGAGGTTGGTCTCAGGTACCTTCACCAAAGGTAGGCAGTGGAGAAGAAGGCCATTTTCACCGAGTACAAGCATTAGTTTTATTTTCCCTGAAATTAAGCAAGAGAGCTGTGGCTGCAGGTTCTATGGGGAAGGCATTTCCTCCTCCTTCTCCTTGTCCTTCTCCTCCTCCTGGTGCTACCACACTCCACCAGGATCTCCAGCCTCTGGGTGCTACCACAGACCAAACAGCAAACAGTAATACTGCTCTGAAACAAGAGAGAAGCAACTTGATCCGTGCAAACTTGGTGTGATCACTGCTGCCTATCTCGATCTGGGCCACTGCTGACCCACCTGGCCAGGACAATATAGTGCCAGGCCACTAATGCAAGCAGCTGGGAGCCTATAAACCACCTTGAACCACTGCAGTCCTGAGGTATTGGAATGACACACTAAATGGGTGCAGCAAAAGACTACTATTAAATTAAAATTCATCAACAGACCTGGACACAGACCTGGGCATCTAACTTCAAGGCTGGAATTGTTGCTGACCCTTCTGCAATGGAACTCTCCCTTGGGCTGGTGGGTTTTTACTTGGCCCTAGGCACAGCTTTTCAGCAAACCACCCAGGAAGTCACAGGAGATGAGGGGAATGTCAGGCAAACCACACACGGGCACACACTCGTATTTCACATTCTTGCTTTCTTGCCCATCCACTGATCTTCTAAGATCCATAAGGCAGGCATCTGGATGTAAGCCAATTTGTATACTAATAACATGCTAGGACAACATTTCAGAGACATCTTTTTGACACTCGCTATCTACAACATACCTTCATCATCAGTACTCTTACCAAAATAGGACAGTACAGCAGAAGTGTTATGACAGGATTTCAGCATATCATTTCCCCCCTTTTTTCATGGAAATAGCCTCAACATATTATTTACCTCATTTATGAGAGGTAACAGCACAAATTTTGCCCACTGCCAGCAAAAACATCAAAAACTTTGCATGTATAGAGTGCCTTCACCAAGACCTCAGAAACTTGTAGTAAAGTTTGATTAATTCACAGTCAAACCAAAGTAGGATTAATACTATTTTCTCTTTTTTTCCCCCCCCCACTTGTTCTTGAGATGCACTGAAAACACATATTTTCACAGTCAGGGAGCTAAAACACCTTTTTAGACAGTTTTGAAAAAGTCCCTTCCAGGATCTCCTTGCGGATAAGTTCGTAGATATGTGTAGCTGTCCTGGTGAGAAAGCTTTATGGACCCCACTCTACATATGAGAAAGACTGTGACAAGAAGGCCAAGAAACAATGTTAAGTTTATTTTCTGCCTTTGCTACTAGCTAATTAACAAGGAGAGGGAAAGTAGTCAATAAAGTGATTAAGGGCTCTAAACAGCCACCTCACTCTTTTATCACTTCTCCTGCATTACGTGCTACAAAGCAGTTGGCCTTCTCAGTTAGCACAAAACTTCAGATATCTTAGTTTGATTTAATTTTTCTACTCTCTTGGGCACTCTTATTTTCATGTTTCTGTTCTATTTACAGAATAGAATTTCTGTTCTGCTGTCACAGACAACTTCCTTTTGTGCTCTTAAGCTGCACCATCTCATCCAGTGGGCTCACCTGCACTGCATTTCTCTTCCTCCTGCCTGCCCACCTTCACCCTTCTATGTGCCCTCTTCCCTGCAGAATATTGCACCACCACCTTGGTGCTGAGCAGACAGAAGCAGTGGGGCCACCATTCCTGTTGTCCAAGGAGTCCTATTGTCTCCTGCTGTTCCTGCTGTTCCTTGGTTTATCCCTCTGTGAATAGAGCCCGTCTTCCTAACTGCAGGAAACAAAGGCAGGTGCCAAAATCCTTTATTGGTTTTCTCTGTGTTGGAAAGATGCAACAGCCTAGGTTGTTCAGTCTCTTTGAAGGCCGGGCCCATGTGCCAGCAGTTCAACAGCCTGCTCCAGATCACTCTCCAACACAACTACAGCTGCCTGTATTTTGCACGGAAATATGGGGGATATATCGCAGAAACAGGGCACGACCAGGGTGTATTATTAGAGAACCAGGGTAATGATACCTACGGTGTGACCCATTTTTGCTGCTATTGGAGGATGGCATTACAGGTTAATGCCTAATAATCTGTCATTAACATTCTTAATTGTATGTTTCTGTAATTGGACATCACGGAGGGGGGAAGAAGGTGTGAATGTTCACCTTTTGCGTTTTAGAGGTGAACTGCAAAGCACTTAAGAGTAAGAATTCGTAAGTTGGGTAAATGAAAAAGTTGTATCCAAGGTGCAAGAAGAAAAGATCAGTGGTGTTTATGGGTTTACAAGTGAGTGGTTTACCTGAGAAAGCTGTGGGACAGCTTCTTGGCTTCCTTGCTGCTGGGAGTGAGGTCATGAGTGCTGCGATCCGAGGTTCAAAAGAATTGCTCTATGTTGTCCCTGCACCTCCCCGCAGTTGGCATCATAGGCCAGCTTCCAAATGGGCACATTAAAACAAAAGAATCATATAAAGAAATAGCAAATAGAGTCCTTTAACTGTCTAGTGTTGTCATGATGAGAGGGAATAGCACTCTGTGCTTAGCAGAAAAGGACTGTCAAGCCAGTGAGGTTTTCTTAGTGTGATGTCTTTCCCGTATATTAATTTCCTAGAATAGGTTCACTGAACCTGCAAGGTAAGGGAGCAGGGAAGAGTACAAAATCATTTTTCATGGAAAGTGTTTGCAATTCCTTCTATGCAGTGGTAACTACTTTTCTTTCTTGGCAGTTTGTGGGCATTTATCTTTGTCCAATACAGTCTTTATGCTGAAGACACTGACAAAATCTCAAAGACAAAACTAATGACTAATCTAGCTTTAAGTCAACTTACTAAATCCTGAGATGTGGGAAAAAAATTAAAAAACTCCAGGAATCTGTAATCACCTTCTTGGCTAAGAGGTTACATTTTACCTTGTAAAAAGAAAGGAAAATGGTCTCAGAAGTTCACAGAAGTACTGCAGATGTCATTGGGCTAGGTACTCTGTGTGGCTATGTTAAAAGTTAGCAGCAACCTGGAAGTTCACAGTCTCTAACTCCAGTCCTGATAAGGCTTATGCTTGTCTGTAGTCTTACTAACTTCAATAATATCATCCATATGCACACATTAAACAGGTATGCAGTAGACAGTGACCTAAAGGAACTGAGTGCCAGGGGAGGCAGGAGGGAAAAAATATTTAAAGCAGAAACATAGTGTAAATCACATGATGCTTGCTCCCTTGTCTGCCTCCGGAAATGAGGGGGGAAATGTGGTCTGCTCTGCATGAGCAGATGTGGTCTGCTCTACTGTGGTCAGCACAGAGCCTGATTTACAAAGCTTTTAAAAATATCAGCGGAGCTGGGAAGGTTTGCAGTCCTGTGGCCAAACACCTTGCTGATCTAATGCTTTTTATTTTATAGTATTACAGCAGCACATACTTTTGACACTTCACAAACACCCTGCTCTTATTCTTAAGTCCTACTGAAAACCAAAACTAAAAAGAAAATGCTACCCTAATTTCCCCCCGATCCTCAGATGGGGTAAAGTGCCCATTTTGTACCCTCCACAAGGGCCCCTCCTTCAGAAAAGAAGGACTCAACCTTTCTGAAAGTCAAGTCCCTTTTAAATATATCAGATCAACACTTACAACCCAAGGCTTTAAAGAAAACTAATTACCTTCGAACATCTTGAACACCTGGATCGGCTCCAGAAGTTGGTGCCTGCCCATATGAGCAGAACTGGTTCAGTATCAGCTAAATCTGTTAACACAAATTAGGATCTGGGGAAAAGCTAACCTCAAAGACTCGTGACTTTTTAATAAGCATTGGGGACCAAAAACAGCACAAGACCAACAGGGATTCTGACCTAGAAACATTCTATCAGAAAGACAAAAAAAGGAAAAAATAATTATAATGGGAACTATTAAAAATACAAGAAAGAAAAGAAGTTCCCATAGTACTTGAGGGTTTGTGTTCAGACAGATCCAGTTGGTTAACTTGTGCACAGAGCTGTGCAAGATGGAGAGTGCAAAAGAGCAGAGGAAGTGATGGAACCTGCCACACTGCACATGCAGCATCTGGAGTCAGACCTTTGATTTCATCTGGGGAGCAGCTACCCATTTATTCACCCACCCTTGGAAAAAGGAAAAGATATACTGGATGCTCACAAGATAGCTGGACATGAATCAGACTCCCTTCCAAAAATGAATCAGGACAAGAGGAATTTCAGAGAACAGCTGACTGCAATCCACATTTTCTTCCTCAGAGTGTGTGTGGAAAAGATTTTAAGGAATAAATCTTTCTCTGTTTAATAATTTGAGTGTGATTCACTAAATCTTTGGTCCTTCAATAACTCCTGTTAGAGAAGGCAGGGATTTTCTTTTTCATTTTGCAGAGCTGTGGCAGAAAAACACCGAACAACTTCACAGGAAGCTGCTGTCAGGTCAGGCAGTTGATTCCCAGAGACCTGGGCTGTTCCCTGTTCCCTGCCTATTCCCTCTCCGATACTAAAGCGTACCAGACTAGACAGGTTCAGCACAATTCCAGGGCTGTTTCCTACAGCGAACCTACCTTTAGAGATATGTGGACAAGCTTTCCCTATGGAGCTACAGCTAGGGCGTTGTCCAGCAAGGAGGTGTGACAGTCCAAGAGCTGGACAAAAGCACAGACCACACCTTCATGTACTGTTGATGGGTGAGATTTTTCAAAATGTTGTGTGCTTTGTGTGTGCTCAACAGGTGATATCTTTACAGGATCATTGTCTTCTAAAAGATCTTTGAAAATTCAGCATCTGCTTTATGGCATTTTCAAGACATATTCTCACTAGTAGCTTTCAAACAGGGCTGCTAACAACATACACTATTTCCTCAGAAAACAGTAATCTTCAAATACCTGCTTGTGGGGTTTGTTGATTAAATGCTAGATTACCAAGGGCTCAATGCAATGAAATTTGACAAATGTGGCATATGTGAGACACACAGGTAGGCTGTGATCCATTTCTGTTTATGTTTTGTTTTCCCATCACATGCTACTCAGCTCTGTGGTGGTGGGAATTAAGAAGAATGACAGATACCATCACTTTTATACAATGTTACTCCTAGGGACCTCTGCTTATATAGAAAAAGCCCCTGCTTAGTGTTACCTCCAACCTATCCCTGGGTTTTGCAGTTCATATCATACCAGCACAAACAAAGCAGAAGACAGTGCTCCCAGGTTTCACAGGCAACTCAGGGACTGACTCACTGTATTGCTGTGGCTAAAACTATACACTTTGGGTGTCTCAATTCACACATGCAAAAATAAGTGGCTAAACACTTCCTGGTTCCTACTTTTCTGGAAGATATCAATATTTAATGGCTGCAAAGTGCTCTGACAGCCTAAGATGTACTTTTACTTAGGCATGCAATTGACCATGTGCAGTACACACATGTTAAGAGCACAACAATGTGTTCCAGACCCCAAAAAAAAAAATATTTTGCAGTCTAGCACAGGGCATGTTGTAGGACCAGCAGAATAATTATAGCAGCTGCAGTTGGCACTTATTAGAAAATTAAAGAAGCTGTTAACAGGTCATTAATAATCTGTGACTACCTGCCTTAATAGTATCCTTCAGTCAACAGGCATGAAGGTGAGGGGGTGGAGGAAACAGTCACACCTTCTTCTAAGCCACTGTAGAAGACCAATACCCTCATTTTTCATCACTTTGTAATCTGGTTGTTTACTTCCCTCTTCCCACTGGCTCTTCTCTCGCTGCTGACTCTCGCACCAAAGGACTGCAAGGCTCTTGAGCAGGGAAGCCACCTGCAACAGCCAGTCCCAGGGGAAAGACAGCCCTCTCTGCAGTGTCCCAGCCTGGTAGCTGCCTCCCTGCTGTACAGAGCTGCCTGTAAACACCTCTCCTGAGTGTCTGCTCCTAATTTTAAAGACTATTTTGTATGTAAGGTATCCCTGCCCACTTACAGCACACTAGGATTAGTTCTCGTGTCTTGGTCCTTGCCTCCCTCATGTATGCAAAAGGCTGGAGGAGGAGGGAAAAGCAACTTGTTTCCCTACTTCTTCAGACAAACACGCACTCTCTAGAGCAGACAGATGCCTTAAAGTCAGATCCAGGGCATCAATTCATCTTTTGGGTTCATCTGTAGAGTATAAAGCATTTGCTGGCTCTGGTCTAATGCTTTTTGACATTGTCAGGCCCCCTTCAGTGAACTACTGCCTTGTAACCAACTTGACAGCAAGTATTGTTCTACATTTATTAATACTGTACATGTCATCTTCAAATTGACAGGTTCCAAGGCCAGGCATCAGCTGTGCTCAGCTGTGACTTAAAAAAAAAAATTCAGACAATAGCACAGACCTGCTGCTCCTAGTAAGTAAATAAATAAATAAATACATGCCTTCACCATGCTACTGCCACATGGTTTTATCCTTTCAATCTCCATTTTGCAGTTATTTTTTCTTTTACTTGGAGTCTGAAGTACCCACTTCCCTGCACCCTCCTTTTTTTGGCTTCTTTAGGAAAGGGCTTTTGGGTTTTTTTCCCTGAATCGTCTTTCAATGCATTCCTTGCTCTCTTATTTGGATGCAAACTTACATTGCAGAAACTTGAATCTGCATAAAGTTAATTAACTTCAGAAGCTGTTTTTCCTCACCCCTCCTTTCTATTTTTTTTTTTTTTTTACTAAAGCCACTATAATTTTCTATTATTTTTTTAAACATTCAGGTTAATGGGTTATGTTTACTTAGCCAATAAGCTGATGATGCCCATGACAGGACCAGAAGTGTCTGGTTAGCAGCAGGGAGGAAAAAAAATCAATAACTCCAAGCATCTGGCATCTTTGCAGGCAGGAAATAATTTGTATTCTCTGGTTTAAATCAATCACCTTATTTTCTTTGCTGTTCCAACAGGAAATTATAAACTCTGTGAACACTATTTGCATAGTGCGTTCTGCAATACACTTGTGAGCATACTGGGAAAAACAGTATGCTAACCCCAGCAGTGCTTCTCTAAGGTCCCTGTTAAAGAAACCCAGGCACTTGTATTTCTTAGAAACAGAAATAGCCTAGAGAAAGACGTGAAAAGAGCTCCTTTTCCACTTCCATCAAAACGTGAAGGCCTTATTATTTGCTAACAGGGTTGTCTACTGCAGAGTATGAAAAAATGCCTTCTTTGTAACTTGGCAAGGTGTATTTTCAGAGAGAAACTTGCTACTTCTACATTAAAGCTGCATTTGCACTTCTGTATATGGCTTGTCAGGGTTACATTAATGTGCCAGGTATGATTTCAAAGTGCTGCATTTTTGCTTGAACTCAGCATTACAAAGTTCATGTTTTTGAAAGTTTCAACCTCCTCAGTGCTGTGCTTTTGCAACATTCACTTAAGGAAGAAAAAGAAATAACTACCTATTCTTGCCATGCCCATGGGAAGCTGTACCAGGAAGGTGATGATTCAAGCAAAGGATCCAGTGTCTAACCTGGCACTGAACCTGCCTTTTAACTTTTTCAGCTGCCCTACACTGCATTAAGTTCAGTTCAGATATTTTTTAACATGTAGGAGAGCTGGCATTCAAGAAGACAAGCTAGGCACAGGAGATGCAGGAGGTGTGTGATCCTTTTTACTACGTTTCTTCCAATGTAAAGATGGTGCAGCCTCAAAGTCTGGGATTCTTGTTTAGGGCCAGAGCTAAGTGTTGCAGCACCAGTAACTGGCACTATAAAGCTCCTGGACCTAAGCACCCCTTGATGTGTTTAGCTTCATTCTGTGCAGGAGAATGATATGGTAAATCAGTCTCGAAAATATGATCATACTCCCAGAAACTACTAAGGTCTCAGTTGTCTGCACTGAAATTAAACATCATAAAATTCAGACATCCAGATTTCTCTGTTTTGCTTTTGGGCATGACAAGTCCTTTCACGGTAGTTCTCAGCATTCCTGCTGTGCTCCCAAAGCCACTGGCACAAAGCTGTAGTCATCAGGTGACTCTTGATGCATATTTATTAGTTACATTGCAGTTCCCTCTCTGAAACAAAAAGGATGGGAATGTTTCTCAGAGTGACTGAAGTGGAAGTAATACATAGTTCTTGCTCTCCTGCTTTGTTTCTATTAATTTGCCAGATGTAAAGCTGCCTATCCTGACCCTACAAGCATTCCACTCCTTCCCACTGCAAACTCTACATGCTTATTTGGGTCTCTTCCAGAGCTCCTGGCTGCTGGAGCATGCACTTTGCATTTCTAAAATTTGCTGCTCCTGATTGAAGGGAGCCAACCAAGAAAATGAGCTGCCTCCCTTTCTCACTGACAAGAGACCAAGGCAGCATCACAGTATCACAGAGGGACTGAGGTCAGAAGGGATCTCTGGAGGTCACTTTGTCCAGTATCCCCACTCACGTGGTTGCCTACAGATGGTTGTCTAGGATGATGTCCAGACAGCTTTTGAGTATCTCCAAGGATGGAGACTCCACAACCTCTCTGGGGAACCTGTGCCAGCTCTTTGTCAACCTCAGTGGAAAAATGTTTCCTGATGTTCACACTGCATCTCCTGTGTTTCAGCTTGTGCCCATTCCCTCCGGTTCCATCTCTGGGCACTGCTGGACAGAGCCTGGCTCTGTCTTCACACTCTCCCTTCATGTATTTACGTATGCTGATGAGATCCTACTTGCACCTCCTCTACTCTGAATACTTCCAGAAAGCAAAGGGATAAATCAAAGGATGAATTGGGTAGCTATTGTTCAATTCACTTTCTTCTACCGAGATGGTCAAAAGCAAATGTTCCTTTCTTTCCCTGATGTTTTTCTGCTTTCCTTTTTTCCTCATGCATATCTCTTTTAAATGTCAACCTTTTTCCATTGAATACCATGTACTTGGAATGTTTTTATATCACAAGAAGAAATGTTTAATCTGGAAAGGCATGCAAATAGAATAGTTCATTTGAGAAATATGAACTGGTTTGCTTAGTTTTAGGCTTTGGACTGATTTATGACTGATTTATGTTTCCATGTGAATAAAACATAATCAGAAACTGTAGAGTGATACTGCTGTATATACAAAGAGGAGAGCTGCTCCTGTTACTCATGGGAATGTATAGGCCATAATCTAACTTTTAGAGGTTGTGAAAGGTATGCTAAGTGACTAATTCATTTCACTAATATCTGACAAGCCACTTTCATAATGGGAAAAATTACCTTCCGAGATAATTCGGTTTTTAACAACTTACCATAGTTGTTATTCTCCTAACAGTGCGTATTTTCCACTATACAAAAAACTGGCATGGAATAAAGATGCGGATTGACTAAAACCTGCATTTAGCTTCAAAACAGAAGTTTGTGGGTTGTTGGTTTTTTAATATCTATAAGCTATGGTCCTTGAGATTTTTGCTCAGAAGACAACCACGTGTTTCATGCGGCCTGTGTTTACAAAAAGAAAAACATATTTTCTGGGGAAAACAAACTAGATTATACTGCAGAAAAAGGAGGTTTGGTGCTGCAATGTTCAAGAGTGCTCAGATAGAAATTCAGCACCAGATCCCTGTACTGAATTTAGGACATGGATTTTCCAATTGTCTTTGTTCTTGCATTGCACTTTAACGTACTGTTGTATTCATACTGAATTGAATGGGATTTGCTGTAGAAGTAAAAAGCAAGATTTTCTCTCTTTTGAGTTTAAAACTGGGTAATGACTTTGCTGACTTCAGTAGAATATTCTTGATTTATACCACTATAAGCAGGGGCAAAGTCAGATTAGGAATGTATCTCAAAGTGACAGTGTTCAGATGCATATTTAATCTTTGTTAAATGAAGCACTTGCAATAAAACGCGCTATTCACTGCTCTTACTGTTCTCTCAGTAAACACCTTGTGAAACCATTTGTGGTAGATTTTTTTAATCTTTATAAATTTAGTAATGAGGACCCACAGTATACAAAATGTTACTCTCCTCATGTGATGTCTTTTCAGTGTAAATCCAGTCCCATCTCCAAAACGTTAGAATTGGCTGACAGAGCTAAAATTTACCAGTTTGGCTCCTCTGCCCGAGTGTGGCACAGATGAGGAGCAATACTTTCTTTGCTGTCCTGGATATTTGGATCCATTAGACACACCCTGAAGTGTCTTATTTGTTCTTTTCCATTTATATTGGCCATTCCTTTCTAACAGGCCATTCTCCTCCACCCAAGACAAGCAGCTAGGGAAGTACATGATTGAAAAGGCTTGGAAACTCCTATAAGCATGGGATTTTCCCCTGGGCATGTTTTGTCTGGGCTGTTTTATGATGGAAAGGTCTTACTGGAAGAAAGAACTGGCCCTACAAGGTCTGGATACTTTGCTGAGAGATGAATACTAGTTAGCATACATAATATCAAGTACTGGTGGGGAAAGTAAGACGAAATCAACCAGTCATTTTGAGCTTATGCAACACGCTGCACTCCTCTGACTGTGTTTTTTTCCAAAATCTGCTTGTTAACTATGATGCAATATGTACCATTTGTGCTTTAGGGGGCTAAGAGTCTAAACCATTTTACTGGTGAAAGCAACAAGTTTCTCATTAAACATTAATGGCAACGTTTTGATTAGTCCCATGGTTCTGGTAGGGAGTTAAGTCCTTCCTTCAATAACCAGCAGTTACAGATGCAGCTAGTGTTAACAACCTCATAGGAAGCAAACTAGGCAGGCATACATTCCATCATCCAGAAAATGCATCTCATGTAGCTTTTTGAGGGACTGTTCACACTTTAAACCAAAAAAGTGTTGGATTTTTAATATGGAGATTTGGGCTGTTTGCAGCACCCAAAGCTGCAGTCCCATCATGTTGTTTCCCATTTCTCTCAGACTTGATGTTTAATGTGCTCCCTGCCATACAATTTAAAGCTTAAAATGTCATCTGGTTGAGGAGTGGAGAGGTGAAGAAATTCAAACAGGAGCAGCAACAATTCTCACACTTTTAGCAACTGTGTTCAAATGTCAAAAGAATAAACACAAGAAATCATGAAAGATTTAAATAGCGTTGTGTCTGACATGAGCTTTTCAAGCCACAAATGGACTTTTATAGGGAAACAAGAGTATGCAGGTTATGTAGAAATGAAATAGGGCTTCAGATGCGAGTGTGACATGAGAGTTTTATCAAATGTTGGCCTAAAGGCTAACTGGAGCCTGGATTTCATCTCTATACCAAGTGAGAGCAGCCAGCTGCTCTACACCTCCTACTCCATCACTGTTGCCATCAAGTCTTAGCTGGGGGAAACTTTCTGTTAAATGGAGCCCAGCAAATGACAAGGAAAACCCAATCGTTATCTTTTGGGATACAGTAACCTTAAGAGATACTTTAGGGATAC
>VZTJ01001645.1:215690-229070 GCA_013397795.1 Orthonyx spaldingii | reverse complement strand
GGTTTGAAAGGTTACTTTTAAGAGGTTTCTTTAAGTATACAGTAACTTTTCTGGAGACGGTGTCTTTAGGAATAGCGACTTGTTACTTTGATTGGTGACAAGTCTGATCCTCGGGTTTTTTACTCCAGTAAAAAAAAAAGGTAGACTGCCACTTAAGTGCAGATGTCTGCTGCACTTTGCACTTTAGGAAGTAAATTGAAGCTCACATAGAAATCTTGAACCTTTGTCATGGCCAAGAAGCATGCCTGCTTTTGGCAGTGGACAGGGCTTTTCCAGTGGATCTACTGCAGTTTTCCAGCCTTAGCACTGCTATAATTTAGGAAGCTTAGAAATGCAGCCCAACTTGAGTATAGCACTAGGGTTTACTAACAAGACATAATTTTCTGTAGTTTTAGCACAACAGGGAGAGATCTGGCAATATGAGTGACCTCTACACAGCATTGTGCTCTAGTGATTTTCCCCCTGGCTTCATTTCAAACAGTTGTATGACAGGCTGATAACTATATTTTCAACTCAGTCATGCTTGATGCAGGCTTGACTTACCTTATTTGGATTGAAGGTCAGTATCTATGGCTTGATTTTCAGGCAGCTGAGGAAGTAGAGAGCGTTACTTGTCCTGTAAAGCACTCAGCACTAACAACAGGCTTTTTGGTGTCACTCCTCTAAAACTGTGGTTCAAGATTGCTATCAGTCAGCCTCAAACTGGCTAAAAAGCCCTAGTGACAGCTCTTATCCAGACTCCACCTAAAACAAAAGAGAAAATGCAGGAGTGGGTATGTATCAGAGACAGGGGAAGAATATCCAACATTCCTACGGATTCAGGGTGGTCACTCAACCTCCCATTCCAAGACATCTAGCACTGTCAGTCCTACTGCCTTGGTTTTCCTTATAACCAATTTATAGTAAAGAGAGAAGTTGGTACATAATATTTTGACATTACAGCATCAACATTAAGGATCTCCTGCAGCCTTCTCCAGGCTTATTCATAAAAACCTTATGAAAATAACCACACACTCTTTTGCATGAAACTATGCCTGCTGGCTGCCTGAATGGTGCTAACAGTATTTGTAAAAAGGAGGTAACAGACCGTGTATGTCGGCCTTATAACTAAATATAATTTTCATAATAGACATTCCTCCGCTACAGTTCTTCCTCTGTTTGTAATGATGAATAATCCACAGTAGTCCATGAGCTGGGAATTCTTGTTTGGCAGTTTATCCAACTTTTATGAACTAACCTGCCTGAAAACGGCACTTTTAATGGCACTTTGCATGTACTAGTCTCTGCACATGCAGTATTTTGCTCTATAATTACCAGGAGGAACAAAGTAGAGAAACTAGAGATTTTTAACATGAAGCATTTCAGTCTGCAACCAAGACCTTTACATTTGTAAGCTGTGTGAGAAATGGAATAAGAACACCTGATATACTCCAGATTTGGGCCTTTTGGAGTCTCCAAGGCTGACAGAGAGCATAGTTCTCTGCAGCATTTCCCCTGCAGAGATGATCCAGATGTTCTCCAGTATCCAGTCATGTGCTGCCACAAAATTCTAATATTTTCATTACCTCAAAGACCCTGTGTGTCTCTGTCAGGTTTGTTATAACAGAAAGGGAGGTTCCCAAATTTTTTATATATAGATGTAGATATGTGCAGAACACATATGTTGAGAACAGTCATTTATGTAGGAAATCAGGCTGAAATAGGAGCAAGCCAGTCAATAAAAAGTTGGGCAATTCTCAAGACAGTAGTTAAAAAGCTTGATACACATCAGCAAAAGTCTATGAATGGGACTGAGCATTTGCTACAAGACTGTGTACCATGGCACCCCAACAGCAGCCTCTTGAGTACGGCCAGCCTGCAGGAGCCAATCTTACAGTATCACCAACAACAGCCTCAACAGAAATGCAACTTTCATTCTGTGGTCACTCAGCCTTAATTAAAAGGATGCTTTTCAATTAAACTTCAATGACATCTTCTGAGAAGTTTTACATCTACTATATTTCTTTTGGACAAAACAGTCTGCTCAGCTGTATTCTCAGCTGTACACTTTGTTTCTCCCAGCTTGCTGGCATCCACAACTATTTAGAAAGAAACTTAGTTATGTCAACTGCTACGATTTTCTACAGTACATATTACATCACCTTTCCTGAGAAACTTGCCTGAGCAGATCCCTTTTCTTATTTTCTTATTTTCTTATTTCATAATGTCCTTCACATTCCTCTTTCAATATTTGTTGTTCCCTCTCTGGAAGCTCAGTTGCTGGCATTTTAAGGAAAGGTTACATAGCAAAAGGGTCGCTAATAGAGTTTTTTCTCCCTACCCCACACTCCTGGAGAGAAATTCTCTGTGTGTGGAACCTTTAGAGAAAGGTTTTCCTTAAGAAAAACCTACAGCATTCACTGCCAATTTCAGAACAAGAAAATAAATTTGAAGCATAAATTACCTCGGCCATTTTAATTCTAAAGGTGAAGAAGTAAAAAGGAGAAAGAGCAAGAGACAAAACAAAACAAGGACACCAAATTACACTGCAGTGCAAGTAAAAACCCAGATCCCTAAATTTTATCCTCATCCCTGATACTTGAGTGACTGTGCCTCTGATCAATTTGCTCTTGTGCCTCTGCTTACTTCTTGTTGAGTCTCGGTCCTTATGGAACAGCCTTGGAAATTAACAGTGATACATCTTTCAAAATACCCTCTACATAAAGATGTACCAATTGAAGTGTGGTCCAGAGACAGCTGAAGGTGTTGGGACCCTGCCCAGTTCAGGTCCAAAGCCTTCAAAGTAGGCAAGGTAAGAACCAAGTATGTTAAGTCTGGGGACAGGATTTGGAGTAAGCTGAGAATGAAGCATAGGGGGGGAAAAAAAAGACATTTCCAACCTTAGGTGTATAAACTTGAGTGGTTTAATGCACTTGCTCACTAGTGGGAATACATGCACACATGCATGTGAGCTGGCTGCTGGCTTGTTACTGATGCAGGCTCTTGTACTGCCCTCCTTGCAGCACGGGGTGTGTGCAGGGGACACGTACAGCCTGTTGGAGGGCTTCAGCTCAAAAACATGGTAAGGATGCTTATTTTGGCTACTGCTAAGTGGCTTGAACATGAAGTTGGGAGGTATCTTTTATTCAAATGCAGATCTTTCTTCTAAAAACAGTGGCTCCCACATGACCTTCTTGAGTAGTTTGAGTTTTTCTATATAAACAATGGAGAAGGAAATCTAATTTCCAGTCTAGGAAAGGAAACACAGCTAAGTGAACACTGTTAGCCAGTGCAAGCATATTATCTCTGCCTGTATGAGAACCCACCGAGTTGAACAAAATCTTTTCATTAGCTGTGGTGGTCTTTATCACACTCCATTTGAATGATCTGTTTAGGATTAAACATTTCTTGAAAGACACACTGCTTTTAATACCAAAGCATTTTCCATACCATTTGCTTCATTTTAGCAAAGTGCTGAATGATCTGAATGATCTGTGTCATGTTTAACATGAAGTGTAACTGAAGCACCCTGCATCCTGTAGAAGTGCTTTCTGGACTTGTGTTTTTTAAGAGATCTCTGAAAAATCAACATTAAAAAAACACAAGCAAGCTATTTTGAGCAAGCAGGCATAAATTTAGTACAAATAGGCCCTCATCTTTACTGGAAAACTTTTAAAGAGGTCATAAAAACAAACAAACAAAACTATTCAAAACCACTGTACTTCAACAGCAAAATAATCTAAAAATTATCTTAATCCTTTTAGGATCAGGAGTCTGGACAGATAACTAAAGCAATGGATAATGAAATAGCCAAGCACTTGGTACCCAGTTAATGTATCAGCATGCTGATGATGGTATATAAACAATGCTAAAAGAACAGGAAAATTATTAAAGGTGAAGACAATACTTCATTTACTGTTCTGCTGGAATTACTGCTTAGGAAGTCACTAATACACATTCATAATGAATACTAGAAGTGAGCACAAGCAGAAACTTGCCTGTTCCCAAATGAGTTTGACTAGTGCTGAATGACTCTTACTAATCTTTCTTAGTGCCTGAACTTCACTTCCAGAAAGGCAAGATTATTTGGGAGGTTCCATTTTTCCACTTAAATGCAGAATCAGACACATGGAGTTCTTCCAAGAGCTCTTTGACTTTTGGTTTCTTCTTGAGCAAAAACAATATCAAAGAGTAACAAAGTCCAAAGTACCTGCTTCAAACTTGGTTAGCCAACCTCCCAGTTGTATGTTGGATTGGGAATTTTATTCTCTTTTCTGGAAGAAATAAAAGAAGTAGGGGGAAAAAATAAATAAAAGGAAAACTAGTCCAAAGCAGTATTCTGTTCCTGTTCCAGTTGATCTGTTTTGGATTTTGTCACTGGCCTTTGCTAGACCAGGAAAGACTTCTGTGTATGAAAAACAGCACCCCTCCCAGGGTACAGTGGGACCACCCCTGCCCCTTTTAACAGAAATCATTCATGAGACTGTGAGTGCTTTCCCACTTTTCCTGTCTTAAGAGCCTCAGGTGAAGAGGCGGCTGCATCATGCCAACCTATTGGGAAACATTAGACATGAGGAGTGTCTTTCAAAAGGTCTGAATCAGGATTGCAATGCCCAAGTCAGATGCCTAAAGTAGGAAGACAATCTCAATCCAGACTACCCTTTCCTCTTCCTGAAATACTGAAGTTGCTGCTTTTCCCAACTTGCCTTTTCAGTTGCTAAGGATTTCTGTTAGAAAGGGGTGATACAGCTGATGCCGTTTTGGCTTTTGCTTTTTTTCCTTATATATACTCTCTATTCTTTGCACATGTATTTGTAGCCTATTATATTAGTGACTAGTTTTCCCAGTAGTTTTCCATACCCTTTCCTAGGTAAGAAGACAAAACAAATTCCAGAGCTCCAAGCCCCGGGGGGTACAAGGCCCCCATCCTATCTTGGTTCTCCCTGGCTACCAAGGTTGAAAACAGCTCTTCAAGACACATTTTCATAAACAAAGTACAACTAGTACCAAGGGGGGCGCTCCAGAGAAGGGGCTTGACCTGGGGGAGAATTGCATCACCACTTGTCCTTCTAATTGGTGCTTTTTATCAATTACGCTAATTTCCTAAAACCTATAAAACTGTATGTACCCCTGTGGGGGGTGGGCTTTCATGGACACTCTTCCATAACTGCCCCTGGAGACCTCCAAATAAAGATCCCCTTTTATATTACCTTCTATACTAAAAACTATCTTGAGTTTCATTTCCAGGTTGGGAACAAGGCAACACAGCAACTTAATTTTCAAAGCACCAAAACATGCAGCAATGAGAGATTCAGCTAATGCTACTGAGGAGCACTTCTGTCACATACAGAAGCCCTGTGTAGGATGGACTGCTGTCACAGGTAAATCCAGCAGGGTTAGTAACAGAGTGGAAACTCTGGCTTCTACAGAGAAAAGGCAGACTCATGACAAACAAAGGGATGCGATATAGAAAGGGAACTTATGGCTACAATTTGCTCTCTCCCCTTCCATTTTTACCCCTTCCTTCCTTCATATGTTATTCCTTGTCCACCCACTCTTCTGCAAAAATCCAAAATGGTCATGTTATGGCTACGGACCATGTCAAAGATTTGTTTCCTCTCTCTCTGTATGAGTTAATCATTCCCAGCAAGTTTTCTGGGATGATGAGTCAGTAGCACAAAGAAATGACAGATTAGATGTGATATTTATTTTCCTCTGGTTTTTTTTAAGCATGGCTGTCTCCCCCATCTGAAAGAATGGGGGAAGGGGTAATCAAGTGCATTGCAGCAGGGAGCTCTAAGGATAATGTCTCCAAACCCAGTAAAAGCCTGGTAGTTTTTGTATTCTTTTTGCTGTATGTTTACTCAGCAACACTGTTTTAGAAGTTGCAACATTCATCTTTAAACATTAATTACAAAGGCATGATTGCTTCAAAAATCCACTGCCCGAGGCCAGGACCTAGAAAGTGGAAAATGTAATTTTAGAAAGCGATGAGAACAAATGCTAAGCCTTTTAATTGCAGGTTGGTGCAAATGACTAACAGTAAAGCAAAGCTCATTTTGGATGAATTTGTTGTTCTGCATGTCAAATTCAAAACTTAGCAGTATGTTGCCTGGGGTTTGTTCTAACCCCCTACTCTCTTTGTAGAAGTCAGAGAAATAGATGAATTTTTGAGAAGTACATGAAGCACTTTTCTAAAAATTCAGTTAAAATAACTGAAGGGAGAGAGAGAGAGAAGAAGAAGAAAGGAAGGAAGAAAGAAAGGAAGGAAGAAAAGAAAGACTAAATGATGCATACGAAGTCAGGCAATAGTTGCAACAGTTGTTGGACAATTACTGTGCTCTTTACCAACAGTATAACAATGTATCAGGCCTGCTTCATCACGTGTAGCAACACAAGATTAAAATGCTGCTGTGACTCAACATTGCCACATCAGATGTCCCAGCCTGACGCCAACAGAACCGCTGCAATATCACTGGCATCTCCATCTCCACCATTCTGGCCTCGTTGCTGGCAGAACAGGGACAGCCCTGTGTGAGCACCTTTGCAGGGTATCAGAGGCACTTCTTTTCACACAGAGAACTTGTTCATTCTAGCCCCACACTGCCACACCTGGGAAAACACATCTGATGGGTCTGAGGCTGGTTTCCTGTGTGACCGTAGGACAGACCATGCAAGCAGGATCTGTGATAGTCCTAAAGATGCATTTATGCACCAAACTCTGGAGGCCAAAGAGACTACAAATTGTGATACTCATCTTTTCTAACGCTCATGTTCACTGGAAAACTCCAGTTCTGCTTCTGGGTATTCTCAGAAGCACTTCTGGCCTCATAGCACTGAACAGCTTGTGCCTGCCCTCGCTCTCTGGGATTGAGATTTCATGCTACATCACTACCACAAGGCCCTGAACCACTAAGTATACCAAAAATCTGCCTAACCCCTCATGTTTCATCCAGAGGAGTAAAGGTGTTCGTGATGATGGTCCATGTGGCCCACCTCCTCTCCCACTTGCTCTTAACAGTTCTGTACTGAAAGCTTTTACCCTGTGACCTGGGAGGTCTGGTTTCAAACATGCTCATCAAACATCCTCTTGCTGATTCAGTATGCACCCTTCTGTCAAATGGGGAATAAAAGACCTGCTTTACTCCATGGCTATTTTCACCAGGCCTCTGCTGCAGACCCTTGCTCACAGGCCAGTTTTTGCAGGATGGCTCATGACCACACTGTTAACAGTTTGGTCCCTACTGAGTGGGTTGGCTGCACAGTGTTCAGCTCACATCCCTTCTCATGACCCTGTAGCTAACAGTATTTTCTGTTTATGGGCTTGGTGGTTTTTTTCAGTTCAATGTATGAAGAGTACTAACAGGTGTATGCTGTAGGACATCAGAGCAGTGCTGTGTCAAAAACTATAAGGCCAGAAAAAAAATTGTTGTGTGTTCTAGGAAAAGTATGGGTGAAGGCACAAATTATGGTATTGCCCAACCTTGAATAATGATGAAGATCACATCTGATCTCTTCCACATCTATCCTATCTGTCTGAAGCAAAGCTTGGGGTGCTCTACACAGCTAACAGCACTCACATTTCCCATTGGGGATACCAATGGATTTGTTCCAGAAGAGTGCTCTTACACTGACAGGTGTCTGGCATACTGACCATGGGTAGTATGAATGACCAGGAAATCCATTCCTGGAGAAGTTCAGCCACAGCATTTTTAAGCAATAGCTGTACTACTTTGACGGGGTCCATGAAGTTCAGGAGAGGTCTCTCACTCTACTCAGATGGAGCACCAAGCAGAACATCAAACCAAATGAAACACAGTGCTGTACAGCAGCCCTCGGTGTGTAAGTTGGTAAGTAAAGACGACACACATTTTCCACTAGTCTCTCACACTTTCAGATAATCCAGGCGAGTACTGCATTTGTAGGGTGATGTCTGGAAGTGTGCAGGAGAACACCAGGGCTTGCACCACCTCCCATCCTTCCCTCCTTTCCCAGAAATCCAGTGGCCAGTTTCAGCTCTGTTTTATCACAGGAATGACCGGAAGACAGAGATGAGTCTCTTTTGGCTCTGCCCTTTTGAATGTCACTGCTGCTCTAAGGAAACCCAGCTGCCACTATTTTTTCCTGACTGCCTCTAAAATGATTGTCAAGGACAGAAAATATTAATTAAATTTTAATTAATAAATTGAATACAGTGGGGTTAATTATAGCTATTTACAGTGAGTGTATGCGATTTGGAGGGCCTACCTTCTGGTGTTTTTGCACAAAGTGTTGCCTCTTCCTCTAAGCTCTAATTAGCTAGCTTTTTTCTTTTTAATAGTCAGCCTTCAAATTACTGCTCAGTAGCTCCCATTTTGTTCCTCATTAGCAGTCCTCCAGCACAGCTGTTACAGAAGGGAAGCAGCCCTGCAGTTTGCCTTGAAGGGAGCAGGTGATAAAGAATCTATCAGAAGTGGTGTAAACCAAAAACATGAATTAAAAAAAAAGAAGAAGAAAAGGAAAAAAAAATAAAAGGAAAAAATAAAAAACCAATAGGCCCAAAACCTAAACCATGTCAAACAAGGAAACTATACAAGAAACAAAGGGCATGGGAAGAAAGAAGAAGGAACTGCAACATCTGAAGCTGCTGCAAGGTCAAAAATGTTCTCTCTGTATGCAGCCCTCTTGTCCAGCTGCATATTCTGCTTTCCTGCATATGCACAATGCCAAAAGCCATCAACAGCAGATAAGCACCTGGGAAAAAGCAAGTTGTTCCAGCACAAAGTCAACTGTGAAACTTGAAATAATTTCTCCTCTGCTCCTTATTCTCAACCTACACATTTCCTCTCTAGTGGTAAAACCTTTTTAAAATTTAAATTGACCTAATTACCTACCTGTGCTTCTAGCTACTCAGTGCATACTTATAAAAAAAAAGGGTCCTTTCAGGACACTGTTAAAGTAAAGGCACACAGTAACACACTGTGCCCAGATATGAGAAGTTTATTCCAGACACCTTTTCAATCTCATGCCACTAGATGAAAACTAATAGAACCAGCACAGAAGACAGCTTTGGAAGTTTGGGGATATTTTGGACATCGTTTTGGTGGGTTTTTTTGCAGAAGTTACCAACATGATCAGTAGGCAGACCACTGCTTTCCCTCAAGTATCTGCTCCTACCTGCTAAGTGTTCATGACTGAACAGCTGCCATGGAGGGAGCAGAGGGCAGTGGCTGGAAGAGGAGGGCTGGCACAGCCACCGCGACTGGTAGCTGGCCTGGTGCCTGCCTTCTCCTTCCTACCACAGCAGTTGGCTCCAAGTAGTAGGCACAGGAGACTGGCTTGGGCTCCTGCTGCGATGAGACATGCTGAAGAAAAGAGAGAAGAAAATACATCGGGTTTTTTTCTTTTATAACCAAGAGCAATAATACCAGTAAGAGAAAGTGGGGATAAACTAGCCAATATGGAGAGCAGGATATCTCCAAAATTTCACGTGGAACCCTGTGGTTTCTGAGGTTGAAAAATCATTGCCTAAATTAGAAAAGCTATCTTCCATCTCAAGAACGGAAACATAATAGCCAGAATCACTTTTGCAGAAAAACCTAACTCATCCGACTCCTCAAGTGTGCTCAAAAATTTTATCTGTTCTCCTTTGCAGCACAACAGTTTCACTGCCCAGGGATGCTGAGCTGAGAGCTCTCCAGCACCAAGGTGTTTCCTCACTTCATGCTTTGGCTGAAAGTGTGAGATCACAGTGCAAAACCCCTGCTCCAGATCTACCTTTCACATTCACAGAGATTTCCCCAAAACAGAGAAAATAAAGTACCGTCTTTTCTTCTAGTATTTGGAGTTGTGACACCTGAGAAAACCTTGCCAGCATGTGTAATAACACATCTGTTGCAAGAAATCATTTTAGAAAAAAGCAACCCTGAATGGTGTCTTCAGACAGGCTTTTCTCCACTTCAAAAGCAAAACTAATTTTGTAATGAGGAGGTAAAGATTCTGCAGCTTAGAGCTCCTGCTCCTGCCAGGACTTAGCTGCTTATTCAACGTCCCAAGATCCCAGTGTTATCGACAAAAGTCGCTTAAAGCCAATTATGGTGAATAAAAAAAAAATTTATTAAGCAAGCGATATACAGGCAGACAGCGCTGGGCAGCCGAGGGTTCCGTGCCCCACGAATAGCTCGCACCTCCGCATTCCCCCTCTCAGTTCTTATACTCTTTGGTTTCCAGCTGACGAATTCTTCCTGGAGTGCTCTGCGTCTGCGCCACGGTGTTGCTAGGGGGTCTTTTCTGCCTCCTGGTGGTCGTGGGGATGAAGGTAGTGAGTCTTCCTCAGTGACCTTCCAATGCCCGCCTGCCGTAAGCATGCGTACTGTTTCTCAGGTTACACAATTGCCCGTACAATATACAATTGTTTATTCTAGCGGATGTCTGTAGTTAAACGTTCCGGTGGGGGTTGCCTAAAAACTCATGAGGATTACTTAAGATTTGATTAACAAACATAGCTGATGCTTATCACACCAGTCACACCGATGACTGGTCATCCCCCAAGCCTGTCACCCATGGGCTCAGAGCCCGAGAAGCCAGGCAATGAGAGCAGCGGCTTAGTTACAAGCTTAAAGGGCTGAGAGCCTTTAAGGAGGCCGAGATCCCGGATTAGCGAGGGTGTTTCCAGGCGGGGCGGCGGTGCCCGCCTGGCTGGGCCGGACAAGCGAGAGCCGCCACAGGCTCGGGCTGCCGGTGCCACCTTCTGGACAGAGGCGCAAGCGTTATTCACCTTCCCCTTCGGATGGAAGAGCACTAAGGAAAGTGGCTTCATTTCACTCCCTTCTCCTGCTTTTTTGGGTTCCTCCCTGCCTCCCTGTTATGTATCACATGACTGAGGGGGGAGCAGCCCCAGCAGGGTGGTAGCAGCAGAATCCAAGCCGGCTGCACAGTACATCACGCCTCCTGTGGAAAAGTACGTACCACAGGCTCACAAAAATGTTCCCTGCTTTTAGCATTTGGTCTTCTTCAAGCATTTCTGTGAAACAGCCAAGACTAGCAGAAGTAGACACAAGATTTGTTTAAGAAACATCTGTGCATTTTAGGGATGAAAAGGGGTATGCAAGGGTGCCCTGGTTAATGCCAGAAGTGCCATCTCCGGGGCTCACAAGTATTTATTTGAGCAAGGACCAATTCGCTGATTATCTTTAGTGGCCATATACGAGTGCAGATATCATGAGATCTTGCAATTTATGCCAACAGCAGCTGTGTTCTCACAGAGAATTGTGCTCTTTAACATCCAAAACACAAACTGTTGCATGTGGTTATACCACAGGCATTTCTGAGAGGAAGGCTAAGGTTAGAGAGGCCACCTCATTCTGAAACAACACAAAATTATATCTCCCATGTACAGCAGCTGCAGTTCTTTCTATTTCTTTTACCTGTAGAGTGGGACTTGACAGCAGTCTTTCAGGTGGCAAATGGGATACAAAACCCAATATAGGCCTCCAAACTGGCTTGCAGAATAAGCTTGGGAACAACTTTTAGTGCAGAGAAGATATCTCCAAGGAATGGTTTAAAGGGCACAATTAGGAGTGGCAGGCCAGAGAAAAGCTGTGACACTGGAAAAATATGTCTGAGCTGGTAGAAAGCAAATAGGAGCCAAAAGGAAGAGCTATGGGGACAGTCAGGAAGCAGGCAGCAATGAAAAGCTGCAGGTTGCCGAGTGCACTGTTGCAAGGCTCCACATTGAAGACTTGTTCTTTTGCCCCAAACTAAGATGGAACTTAAGAAATATGGACTTTGAAGCTGTCAAGTGCTTGTAGCAGCTGCAAGCATGCAGCATGTAAAACAAAGGGCCTCAATTTAGTGGAAGCTTTTTTAGAGATTACCATAGCATGAGACAGTGGCAATAGAGGCAATGGGCCTTATGAAATATACACGTAGTAAAATGTGGTCTGCAATGGGAACTTGAATGATCTAAATATTATACAAGTGCTGCTGCACTTCTATACTGCAAATGACACTTGTTTCCATTTCAGAGGACAGGGCTCAGCAGTGACGTGGAGTCAGGCTGAAGAACCCATAAAGCAAATGTGCAGCAACAGTAAGGCAATATATTTATTTCAGAATTAAATATTTTTTAAATTGCATTTATTCTTAAATATGTACATAGCTATATGATAAATACCAGCTGCATGGCAATTAAAGTCACACTGCAGCTTTGATATTGCCATGTTGCTGTTATGCAACCCAGTTTCAGATGCTGACCCATCCAGGTTGCCAGTTTCTACAGTTGGACTCTACCTGAGTTTAGCTGCTGCACAGCAGCCCCAAATAAATGTAGTGTTACTGCTTGTTTGTGCAATGGCTTCTTTTAATTTCTTTTAATGTAGATTTGTCAAATATAGCAATAAGCTATCTTCCACAATAGTGTAATCAGAGTAACTGATGATAACAGCAGTTTACTCATGTCAAGCCATCGAATTCCTAGTGCTGTTAAGTCTCAGTTCCCATAGCCCTTCAGGACATTGAAGGATACGGACAAATCCTACCTGAAGTAAGTGTCAGTGTGATCTGGGATTCTGAGCCCTGCAGAAAGGGATTTATAGATGCCTTCCTCTCTAGGATTGCTATATACTGTTGAATGATTTATAACAAAAAGGGTCACTGAAGTACTTCTACTCTCACTGAGCACTATCTATATTTATAAATTTTATAATTTCCAGTCTGTATTGATTTTTAAACCATCTTTAGCATGCAAGCAGCCGTTTAATGCATTTTGACCCCAAAGCAGGGAATTTACCATTCTAGTATTCCCACTAGAATGTTTGTCCTTTCATATCCATACATTAGGGCTCTGTTTAAAAGCTGTTCATGTCCCTAATCTCCCTGGGGAGCTTTCCCTGAATATTCAATGCTAGTCCACAGTCTGTAACAAAAGAGGGAGGGAGAAAAAAAAAAAAAGACAGAGCACAGTGTGTTTATGCATAAAGTTCAAGAACCTTTTCCCATAAAAAACATATGCACACACAAAAGCACCTCAACTACAGAGCCTGGCATTTCCACAGCAAAGATCTGACAGCACATGCATTTTTTCAAGTTAACTCATTTACAATAAGGGTATCAGACATTTGAGTTCCAGATGCACTCATTCAGGCAGCCAAGGCTGTAAATAAAATAGGAAAGAATACTCTTACTCTGACACAGGTTTTATAGAGATGTGTTGAAGGCTTAGCAGATGGGTTTTGCTGTCTCAGCTTTTACCTGTGTAACAAAGTAAATGCATAAAGCTGCTTACTGGCTGTCATGATCCGATTATTAGGTTCTTAGGTGTTCCACAGGACAGGACCCACAGGGCTGACCTCAGGGCAGTTCCAACCACACTCGAGTCACAACAGAGAGAAGAAAAGAAGAGGGAGGAAAAAAAAAAAAAAA
>VZTJ01001645.1:197820-214489 GCA_013397795.1 Orthonyx spaldingii | reverse complement strand
GTCCCGTGGATTTTGGCCTGTGGGGTTGGGTTTCACACAGCTGGGCCAGTTTGTATAGTTGAGGATGGATGTTCAGTACCTCTGGCCAGAGGTTATGCCACACACCCAAAAAATCTCCTCTCCCCCACCGCACTCAGTTGGGGGGGGAAGTTTGTAAGCCTGGCTTCTGTGAGCTGTGTTCCCCCCCACCCCAAACTCAGCCGGGCATGATTCTCTCAGCGCAGCTGGTGGCTTTGGCTTTTTGGGCATGCATACCTTTTCCCCCAGCCTTGTTTGTTTCAGGTGATTGAACAAAAGGATTTTCCCTTTATCTAATCAGCAGCTTGACTTTCAGTCCAAAGTCCCAGTCTTCAGGGAGGCATCTCTGGTTGTTGCCTTTTGTAGTATCAATGTTTGAGGCATGAATTATTTTCAGTCTCTGACACTGGCTTCTTCAATTCAAGAGCTTTGCATTTGCTCCCATATGCTCCCATAAAGATATCGTTAATTTAAACAATAAGCAAAATCCTACTCCTCAGGGAAGCTGATGGCAAAACTCCCACTGGCTCCAGCAGGCTCTGGGTGTTGCTTAACATAAATGGAATTGACTGAACTTGGCTAATAGCATAATCAATACTGTAATTTGTATTCTTCAATCTACAGATTTGCCACCCTAATGCCACTCCTGGTTCTGCTTTCGTCCCATTCTTCTGTGGAAGAATAAAACCAATGATGCAGCTGCTGTCACCAAAACCGAGGCTGCTGCAGCCTCAGCCCAGGCTGACAACCAGCTCTCTCCCATGGAGAGGTGAGAAAACCTCTCTTGAATTAGGACAAGATAGCAAAGCATTTTGTCATATCACTAACTTTGTTTTGTTCAATCTACATGCTGTTCCAACAGAGCAGAAAACTGGAATCACAAATATGAAAGACAGCATATCAGACAGCAAACATTTCTGAGTTTCAAAAAACTTTGCCAGTTGAGAAATAAGTGTTTTCCCCCACACAGAGACATCATCATCATCATCATCATCATTCAGTCTAGCTTTCATAAACATCTGAGCATTCTTTTTGAAGCCACTGTGCTGTTTGGGCAGATGGCATGGAAATTTTACAGTCCATTTCATCCCTGATACCTACACTTAATGCTCACTGTTAATAATGGGATATACACACAGACACAAAGATGAACATACATGTGTATACAGATATCCTAGGAGAAGAAAACATTTCTGACATGTTCTTATAAGGGAATTAAATTGGTGAAGGCAGATTTCTGAGCTCCACACATGCTATAAGTGAATCCTCAAAACTGTATATTTGGCTGACTTTAGGAAAAATTGTGCACTGTGAGCAACTGTGAACATCTGAGGATGGGGCAATGACACGGAGAGGAATACCCAGTCTGGGACCAAAGCCTGCATCAGAAGGAAGCAATAGGGGCAACTCCAGGGATGGGAGGTAGAACTGGCAGTACAGGGAACAAGCACCAAGGAAGTTGCTGGACTAATGCATGGCTTATCCATGGTTGCACATGTCCTTCCAGAGCTCTCCGTAAGAGGCAGCACTTGACTCAAGAAGCTCTTGCAAACTGGGCTCTGCTTGTCTCTCCATGCCTTGGCTCAGTCCCTACCCAGTCCCCATCCCCGTCTGCCCTCAGGACCACTCCCATATAATGCACCCCTGATTCCAGTCACAGCACTGCTTTAAAAAGCAGCTCAGGGAAAGACAGAGGAGAAAGAAGAGAACAAACATAATTGATGAGCGATGACTCAGACTAACTAGAGAATATGCTTAAAGCAAGTTTGCTTCACCAATGGCAGTGCTTTGCTGTTTGTTTTACCCCCTCTAGACTAGGTCATCCCAATTCCTTCTCTCCACTTAATAGTGACATAACTAAGTGGCCAGGAAGAAGCTATCTCACCTATCATAAAAACACAGTACGCAGTAATCATAGGAGGCTACTGTTCAAGACAAAGCCATGACCTCCACATTTAACAATCTGCTGCTCTGTAATTCTGAAGAACACATTTATTAGCAAAATCCTGTTTTTATAAGCTGCAAATCAAAACACAGCCTCCTTCAGCACTGTACCAGATCTATGAATCATGAGTCCTGTAGTGCATGAGATTTTGCCTTAGAAATTAAATTGCTTGCTCAACAGCAGAACACTTCAGTTCAGTCTTCTTTTTCTATAACTATTTAGTCTCAAACCAGAAGAAAACAGCTCTGGAATTGCACATGCACTTAAAGTCCTCATAGTATCTACCAGATTCAGTATAAAGACATAATGATGAGTTTCTGAGTCTGACATCTGCTTGATTAGCAGCATTTTCAGTATCTGGCTACTTTGCAACACTTGGCAGCTAAGTAAAGCAGGTCTAGCACACAGTCAGATGTGGATTTTTTTGTTGGGGGGTGGTGCTAGAGGTTTCCCATATATCCCTTATTTCAAAGCAGGAAAAAAAAACAATGGCCAGCTCTGTACCAAAACACAGGTCAAGAGATTTCAATGGTCCAAGGTTAAAATTGGCCTCCAGCTAGCTGCACAGACTTATCCCACAGGTATTAAACAGAAAACTTTTGAAGCTTAAAAATAGTTACAGTTATGTGACTTATCCTTGTAAAAGGATTTTTATCATGTACATGAAGACTAGAAGCTTTCCTCCTTTGAAATGTTTGTTTGACGCTTTCTCTAAAGCACAGCAAGTCCGTGTTTTTCTCTCTTGCACAGGCCGTGGGTTGAGTTTTGTTTTGCTATTCTTTTTTCTTTCACAAATCAAGCTGTCAGCAGCATGGGAAGTAATTCTGTAACTGGGACACGTAAGAGCTCTGTTCTGAGACTGCATCATTGCCCGCAGCAAAGTCACCCTTGGAAACAAGAGTACTTGAGAATATCTTTGCACACAGTGAAAGGCTTTTTGCTACGGTTTATTTAGCTAAAAAGGAAAAACATAATTCAAGGAAAAAACTAGAGCTTAGAGATACTAAAAGAATGCAGTCTCTGCTGAGTTTCCTGCTACTGCAGGCCACAACCTCTAAAGAGCACTGTGTTTGAATATCCACTTCAGTGGGGACAATGCTTTTGGGCTAGGAGATAAACCTTGGACTGATAGGAAAGCTAAACAATAATATATGCTTCTCTCCTACTACACAAACACTCCCTAAGGACTAAGGGATTCCAGCCCAATATCAAAGGGTCATACTATGCACAGCTGATTGCTACACAAATTGCTTTAGCCTGCTATTAACTTCTTCCTCTGCTCTTACTCACTGCCCCAATATCATGGCTCATAGGTGTTCTCTCCCCATGTCCAGACTTCATCCCCAGCAGATCCATCCCATCTGTCATCAGATGCCACATCTAGCCACCACATCCCAGGTGGCCCAGTTGACATAACCTCAATCTCCTGCAGCGCTCTGGAGCCTATCACCACCATCAGATGCACTGTGCTTAACCAGCCTGGCCACGTAATTAGTGCAGCTGAATAGTCACCAACCTGCCAGCACACGTGGCAGGACACTTCTTGGCAACTATTAATCACATATTGCATAAGGAATAGTCCCTTAATGCAGGCAAGTCTTTCTACTCCTGAATCACGTAAAAGACATAAAAGCTTTTGGCCATGGAGAAAAGTGAAAAAAATGAGTGGTAATTAACTCTCATGACTACAAAGGCTAACAACTTCAGCACTTGCAAAGGGGATCAGAGGCAGCTGAGCTAAGAAAGAACTGTAGCAAAACAAGTATTTGCCTGGGAGCAAACACTGCCTGAGTGCTTATTTTAGAATGAATAGTCATGTTAGTTAACTAGAGCTAACTATTGAACAAATAGCTCACGTTACAGCATACCAAGGTACACTAGATGCATCCTTTGGTGTACTAACTGACAACCTACTGTAGAGTTCATTTTTCAGAAATTTAAAAAACCCCACAATTTATCCTTCATACCTGATTCTGGGTTTTGGCACAGTCTTTTCACAGATTAAAGGAAATGAACCTAAAATGGGCTTAATCATTGCAGTATGAGATATTTATATTCAGCAAGAGCATGTGGTTTGCAAAGAAAAAAAAGAGAGACCAAACCAAGTTTTTCTGTAAATCAACACTGTGGACTGTTCCCGACTATCTCAGGACAGGCAAGTTTTAGTGCACTACATGTCCTTGGTGTTTCTGACCTTTTAGCACAACTGCAGCCTCTACGCACCAGGATTTGATCTGCTGTTCAGCAGCATACTATGCAGCCTGACACACCCTTCATGCCACTTACTTAAAATACCAGTGTGGACAATGAATATGACTCCCATGGTTTTCAAGAAGTAGGGGAAGAGAGCTGGGATTTGGGAAGTGATTTTTAAGGTAGCCAAAATTAATCCTGAAAAATTTAAGTAAAATGTGTTCTGATTATTATGATGAAAATAAACACATCTCATCTGGAAATACATGAATTCAGGAGTAAAAGTTTCTTTTCTATATTAACTACTTCACACTGGTCATAAACTTAAGAGATTTGACAGGGATTAAAGACTCACTTGACAGGTGCTATGCCCTTTAATTAGCTTCCTAACCTTCATACTGACTGAAGCAGCATATTCCCAATTTAGCAAACCAGGCAGTCTCTGTCCAGGTTTCACTGTAGCTCTGAAGACCTGAAAAAGAGTATTAAATGCCGCGGTTCTTCTGCCCCCTAGTAGACATAATCTACTATATAAAATTTCTTCTGTCCCAGCTTTTGTGGAATGGACAACAAAAGTATTAACCTAATTTCCACAAGCTACATAAAGTTGTGGCTCTTCAGGATCTTTTGAGGAGAAATTCACATACTAGAACCTCAGGTTGTGCTCTGCTCTGATCTGTTCTTGTATCTGCTATTTTACTTCAAGTCTACAGCAAACTTCACCACGTTCACAACTTCACATTCATACCACAGTTAGGTATGAATGGCTTTGTTTGCAAAGCACCTGACAGGACTTAGGGGTTCTCTGCCACAGACAACTCAGACCCCGAATGTTTAACCCAGCCAAACCTTCTTCACCCCTGTTTTGCATTCCCACCTGTAATGTGGAGATGATAAAATTCTTCAACCTTTCCAGCTAAATATTCTTCTACTTTTTAAATGGTACAGTCCTTAGGTCAGACGGTCAACCACATACTTATCCAGAACCAAGCACAAATCACTGTTTAATTTAACTCTTTGGGATCTCTGGTAAGAATCAGCCCCTAAGATGTTAACCAGCTTTTGTTTAACAGCATTTTTAAAGTTCAAACCAACTGTAAATCAGACCAGGCAGATTCTCATTTTGGGCCATTAGGTTTACCTCATTTCCATCCTCCTGTCTATGCTCTGGGTGATTCCAGGCAAGTTTCTTGCTGGTCTCTTACACTTGTTTTGTGCCATCTTACACTGCTGGAGCCATGTAAGAAACTGTAATAACAGTACTAACTGCTCAGCTTTGACAGGACATAGCTATTTTAACTGGATTAATTTTCTGGCACAGCATTTAAAGCACCAAATGACTTGACACCTGTACTTTTACACTTGGAATAACACAATGTATTCATACTTCTTTTGTAAAGTAAGATAAAAGCAAACACTACATGTGTTCTCATTCCAATGCTGCTGTCTGACAGCTATTTGCCCAAGGAGAAAAAAGTACTGTTACATTACAGAATATGTGGAAAAGTACAAGCTATGGAAAATAAATCATTAAATAGCTAAGTTATTCCCCTGTTAGCACTAGACTGTTCCCTGCAGCATGTTTCAGAGTGTTTTGTCCAGTCTGGTTTTACAAGTTTCACATTGCTTTCATTTATATATTTAACACAGTTCAATGTGGTTTGATGCTGCTTATTTTCCTTGTCTTTCAACTAGAAGACTCAGTGCTTGACCAGCTGTTCATATAGAGTCAGCTTCAAAACTACTGAAAAAATATCTGGACTCTTTCCACTGACTTCAACAGGCTTTGGATCAGGCTCAGGAAAAGATGATGAATATGTTTCATGTAAGACTAAGCAGGTTACAATCAGCAAAGCATAACGAGGATTAGCTGTGTACAACCCAAAGGCACGTTACCCTCCGTGCTGAAACGCTTGCCTAACACACTTTCACTTGCATGGAGAGAAAGGACTAGATTCATTTCAGGTGCTCTGCCGCTAAGTCAACGCTGCCATGCAACAAATGAGTGTGATCTGGAATCTGCCCAGTTAACCTGATTACAACTGGGATTTCCCTAAACTAGAGGTGAGAAAATTTATTTTCTAAAATTGCAAAACCAATAAGCAAATCATAGAATCATAGAATGGTTTGCATTGGAAAGGACCTTAAAGGTTGTCTAGTTCCAACCGCCCCCACCATGGGCTTTTTGCTTTTCAGTTAAGTTTGGGCCTTTAGACTAAAGACCCTATGGAATAAGTATCAGGAAAAACACAATGGATTTTGTCTCTGTCAGGGAAGGATGAACTCTCTTTTACTTCAGAACCTAAAATGGGTCATATTTGGCTTAAGACACACATATCTAGACTTTTACTTTCTGTCACCAAAACAGATGGGCAACCCCAAACCAATTTGTGCATATTTTATGGAGCACTGATACTACAGCGTGCCCCCACTGTGTATGCTTTGAGTGCATGACTTCTGCAAGCTAGAATGCCTCTTTTCAGGGATTATTCTACCAGTGGGGGATTCATTCTGAACAATACCATCAAATGAAGATGGTGGTGTGCAGTTATTCTTCCCACCCTTTCAAAGTTCACAGTACAACATGTCAGTGTTAGGGATGTTCTCAGCTGCTAAGAATGCTTTAATCAATCAGACTTTTTTTTCCTGCTCCTTCTGTTCCCTAGGGATAGGGAACTTCATGGCACTGCTTTGTTGTACGAAGTGTACAGTTATAACCTATGCTAAAAGTATGCCATTAATGAATGAACCCTGTGTGTGTGTGTGTCAAGCAGATGAAAATGTTCTTTTGATTTTCTGAGCTCCACCACTGTGGCAGGCGGGTGTCTAAACTGCTTTATTAATGCACTGAAGTCTTCCCTCATTTCTCAAACAATACTGAAGGAAAAATCAGAATTTCATCACTGTGTGATTTTTTCCTCTTCCAGTTCAAATCTAGCTGGATGTTAGGGAGTAGGAAAAAAAAGAGAGATTATTTCTTTATTTATTTCTTAATTTTCCAGGGGGGTGGGAGGAATATTTCATGTGCTCAACACTCTCTGAGGCAGCCAACAGAAGCTTCTCAAATTTCTGTTTAATTTCAAAGCAGTTTCCACACAACATGGGAGGTGTATTTAGCTTTAGGTAAAATTTTGAAACTAATTCAACAGAGCAAGACAATAGATTCAAAGTTTTTTTGAGGATAAGACAGAATCAGAACAAGCATGTTTAAAAAGCATAGAGGTTTATGAACATGATTATAGCAATGGTTTTAGCCTCCAACATATTAATAGCAGTGAAAAACAACCTAACTGGTGTGAGGCCACAGAAACATTTGGAAGAAAGGTTACATGCAAATGCCTGTAGGAAAATGATGCAGAAAATCCTTGATAACTCTTCCAAATATATGATTCTAATGTGGTGTCGTGACGATACACTGTGTACTCACCCAAATTTTCCCAGACTGAATGACATCTCCAAGGAGAAGAGAAAAAGAGGAAACATAGGACCTCTGTTCTATAAAAGAAACAAATCAAATTACCATTTCACAGGTAGCTAAGCTGATCTAACAAGTCACTTGTAAAAGTGAGAGGTCAGGTCTCTCAATCTCTTTGCCAGCCTCCCAGCTGCACTTGCAACAGCTCAGTACTCCCCTGATCACAGGATCACAGAAATCGTTTGGGTTGGAATGGACTTCAAAGATCATCTAGTTCCAAACCCCCTGCCATGGCCAGGGATGTTACCCACTAGATCAGGATGCTCATCCAATCTGGGCTTCAATACTTTCAGGGATGGAGCAACCCTCTGGACAACCTGTTCCAACGTCTCAACATCCTCACAGTAAAGAATTTCTTCCTAATATCTAATGTAAATCTACTCTCAGTTTAAAACTATTCCCCTGTGTCCTATTATCACAGGCCCTCGTAAAAAAATCTCTTTTCAGCTTTCTTAGGTCCCTTTTAGGTACAGGAAGGCTGCTCCAAGGTCCCACTGGAGTGTTCTCTAGGCAGAACATCCCCAACTCTTCCAGCCTGCCTTCACAGGAGAGGTGCTCCAGCCCTCTGAGCATCTTTGTAGCTCTCCTCTGGATTTGTTCTAGCAGGTCCATGTCCTTCTTTGTTGGACAAAGCACTCTACATACAGTCTCATGAGAGCAGAACAGACAGGCAGAATCCCCTCTCTCACCCTGCTGGCCACACTGCTTTGGATGCAGCCCAGGACACGGTTGGATTTCTGGGCTGCAAGTGCACATTGCTGGGTCATGTCAAGCTTCTTGTCAACCAACACCCCCAACTCCCTTCTCACCAGGGCTGCTCTCAATCCACTTTCTGTCCAGCCTATTTGTGCTTGGGATTGCCCCAACCCATCTGCAGCACCTTGCACTTGGCTTTGTTGGACTTCATGAGGTTCACACAGGGTTACCTCTCGAGCCTGTCAAGTGTCATCACTTCCCTCCACACCTCACAGTTTGGTATGATTGGCAAATTTGCTGATCCTCTACCTCATATCTGTCATTTAATCAGCTATTTACCTCACCTTGCCATAGAAAGCTACCCACCTTTCTGCAGTTTTTTTTCCAGACTAATAGGTCAAACCGGCTAATGGAGAGATCCAACACATGTCAGAACCAGCACACGGTAAGCAGAAGAATTACCATGACCAAGGATACCATGACCAAGGACTCCTGGGGGGGGGGGGAAGGACTGGGGACTGCCACCTCTCTCTTCTGTGCAAACTGGAATTGTCTGAGGGTGTCTCATGGAAGAACTGTCTTAGTGCAAGGACTTGTCATTAGAAGGGAAGGGAGAATTGAAAGAAGTTGAACAAGTAAGGGTCCTGTTCTTTGGAGGAGTGTGTACATCAGGGTGCAAACTAGAGCAGTAGAAATCCCACAGGTCTGCAGAGGATTTCATGGGTAGAAAACACTGTGTGCATATGCAGCAGCTGCAACACACAGGAGTAGGGGATGTATAATCTATATGCAAATAACTATGTAGTTCCCCCACGGAAGCATGGGGCTGACTGCACAGCCTCAGTACCTGCACAATATGTCTGCATCAGCTCTGGTGTTCCTCATGTGTTGGACTTTATATGCATGGCTGGACAGCACAGCACACACACAGAGCTGCTCCTGTGAGGGGCTTCATGTCCTGTAACTGTTGTGTATGCTCACAGTGCTGACATCCAGAGTATCCAGGCATGCAGCAACCAGTTCAGAAGTGTCTGCTCTCTACAGCTACCACACATCTGGAAAGCCCAGACAAATTTATGAAGCCCTCAAAATCTGCCTAAATGTGATTTCCAGGTGCAAAGAGTGAATGTGTCTGGGGAAAGAAACCCTGCAGCATCCAGGAAGTCCTTTGCTACTTGCAGAAAAGCAAACATAGGACACCAAAAGTTTAGGAACACCTGTTCTGACGAAGTGAAGGCAGGGCTGGAGCTTAAGTCTCAAATTGTTCACCTGTCTTTGCTACTGACTTGATTTACCACAATTACATTTCACAATGAATTTGAGAGGACATGCTTTCATATAATGGAAATACGAGGTGTCTTGCAGTTCAGCTTCACAAATATTCCTGTTACTGAGGCCATTACAAAAGCTGCATAAGGAACTTATTTCAGGTCTAGACCTTTCTTCCAGGAAGAAAATAACTGTAAAAGAGTAAGAGGCTATGCACTAAGATGAGAATCCATCCTTCTCTCTCCTTTAAATGGCATTGGCTTTTTAATAATAAAATTAATAAAATTTAATAATAAAATAATATTAATAATAAACTAATAATAAATAAAATTTAATAATAAAATTAATTACTTACCTCACAGAGATGCAATATTTAATTAATATTTGTTAAGTCCTTTGAAATTCTGATGGAAGACATCACACTATTGTGCATCATGATTAATACAGTGTAAAAGTGATGCCTTGTGTTGCTCAAGCAGAATGCTGAAAGGATATCTATTCCATTTCTGATTTAAAAAGGGGAACAGAGATGGAAAAGGTTTAGGAAAGCAATTTAAAACTCAGCCTAAAGAAAAAGGGAGAACTGGGGAGGAGAAGAGCTGAAACATTTTTCAGAGGTATTTACTGTGCAGTGTGCATTAATTTCTGCAAAGGTAATGTGTAAGTGCCTACAGCAAAATCCTGGCTCCAATCAAGTACACGGAAAATGTTTCACTGACTTCAGTGAGGTGGCGATTGTTAGTTTTTGTCATAATTTCCAGCAGATGCATCCCATATGCAGGTTTGCAACTTTGCACAGTTCCTTATTTATAGTTTAGGTTCAGGAAATAACCTCATCAAGCTCGGGCATGCTCACCATGTAAAGGCAACTGCTCAGCTTCTAATCTTTCTACTACATCCCACACTTGGAGTAAACCTTTCCATTCAGCTAATGAACTTGGACCTGAGCTACCTATTTAAGCTGGTGGCAAAACTCCAATTAAATGGAAGCTGTGTGGAGATCACCGTAGATTTTGTAATAAACATGGGAAGCAAACATCCCTGTTTGACAGAGTACACCCCTGGAGTTCAACTCATATACTCAGAGGCCTGTGGAATTCTGACTGGAGAAACAAATCAAAACAAAACAAACAGACAAACTCCCAAAGTAACAGAAATTCAGGCAACTTATTTTTTTAAGCATTAGTCCTTCATACCTAGCAAGATTAAGATTCAGAGAAACATATTCCTCACCACTTCTGGTAAGACAGAGTTAATTCAACTGAAAGCTTAGCACCTGTGAGGCTCAAAGAAGAAAGGTTAAAAAGAGTAGCAAGGCAGAGGCACCAAAATTTGAGAGAAGGTACCTGTGAGCTTCTAGTATTGAGTCACTTTAAAGCAGTAGCCTACAGAGTCTTTAGGTAGGAAATTACGTGAAATGTTCTAGGCTTCAAATTTTGATACATTTTTATTTCTGACAAGGATTGAAGACTCTTACATAGTTTATATGGGGCTCTTGGTAAGCTATTAATGACCTTTTCCAAATGGTGTGTGATGGCTTCATCTTCTTAATGTACTCCTATTCAGCACAGGAAATCTTAGAAGTACTATTTATTCTAAAACATCTGTTAAGGTAGGCTCTCTAACCACGCTACATGTAGAAATGTTGTCCTACAGCAAACCAGCACTTGTAGAGCAGTTTTGTGTGTATGCAACTGCTAGACCAAATGTAATGATCAAGTTGCACATAGCAGCTCTCCCTTTCACTTGTGCTAGTATGCTGTATGTCTTTAACCATAGTGCAGGCTCTGAAGCACGTAGGCTTGTAGTTTTCCCTCTCAGTGCTTGTACAGTGGTGCCCACAAATGTATGTGTCCACTAAAATCCAAGAAAATGTTCCTGGATGCCAGGATTAAGCTTAGATAGCTGCAGCTCTAATAACTCACATGCAGCTCACATTGTAGTTCTAAGTGCTGACAGTTGCTTTCCAGTCCTCCTGGTATAGGCAGCATCATTCTTCCATCTAAACTCAGTAGTCAAAATATGCTGGCTGCTGTGCTGAATGTATGAACTACATCATGCTGCTGTTCTTAGGATCCTAAGGAGAGATGCTATTAAGGTACCAAGGCAAAAATTCAAGCCTAAAGCTTTTATTGACTAGAACTCAAATGTGTGATACTTAAGTCATGTGACAACGCTGTGTCACTCGTGTAAACAAGTAGGCTGTGTCTCCTTCCTCAGAATGCTCATTAATAAGATAGTGGATAACCACTACCACCAAATATGGCAAATGTTTCTCCAAAGTCTGCCTTTATTATGGCTGGAGATAATGGTGAGCAGGCAGCACAGAGGAAAAAATCATTCTGTCGGCTGTTTGGCATGGGTACTTACAGGGAAGGCCACTGAAGAGATGCTAACTACGTATTTTGATGAGGTTCTAATTTTGTGGAGGGGCCAGAAGAAAATTATACCAGAGATCAGAGGAAGTAAGGCTATATGTAAGACTTAGTGATGTCTGCATTTTGCTGACAAGACATGAAGGGTTTTCAAGATAAGACTGTTCCTCATTTTCACACCTCAGGAAAGAACATCATCCTGCTAAATAACGTATTTCATGGCTTGTTTTCCTCACTGTGTGTCCATCTACATTATTCTTGACTTTTTCCCTGGCAAGGTCTGTCTTTCTCCTACTGGCTTATACTTTTTTCCTCAGTAGGCTGAACAGCAGCCCAGCAGCAGTCTTTAAAAAAACACACCTGTGTGGAAAGTATCTGAATTTCCTCCAAGCCTATCAAGTGAATCCTAATCACTCTTATTTCACATGCTTTCCAGAGCAGGTTCTTCCTTCTCTAACCTTTTAACTTAAGTTTCTGTGCCTGGTTCTAATGTTAAAACTTCTTTTGTGGTTCTCTTATGCCATGAACAGGACAAATCTATTATTTTTTATCTCTGGCAAGACTAGCATTCCTGCTATTTACTTATAACCTGCCAAACTGAACTATCATTTGGCAGTCTAGTCACTCTGTATCCACAAATGCCTCTGTATTCTTTTTATTTTCTCCTGCCTCTCAGGTACCCTACATACATTTCCCAGCCTCAAGTGATGGATCTCTCTTGTTACATTAAAATGAATGTTGTTCAGATAACCATGTCTTTTCGCGTAGTCCAGATCTTGGTGCATCACCCTGTGTTTACACCTTCAATTTGTGGTGTTCACCCATACCACACAACCAGTTTTAGAGGACCTTGTAGAGTGATAAAAGACTGAAAAGGAGTGGTGTGAGGTCCTCGGGACTGTGTTAGACTTCTGTTGGATCAAATTTCCCCATGGATATTCCCATTTCTAATGGGTCTTTTTTCTGGGGGAGTTCAAGATGTCAATTTTAATTCTTTTAATTCTAGACTGGATTCTTATAATTACTGCTGGCTATGTCTATACCAGGAATAAGCATGAGTCTGCAAATGAAAATACCTGATGCTGAGGGTTGTGTTCCCACTATGGGTTCTGTGTGTGTGGTTTGTTTAGGTTAGCTCTTGCCTGCCCTCATGGACTTTCCCACTTATAAGTTGTGGAGAGTGTTGAGCATTCACTGGTGGTGCAGCCTCTGGTGATCCATCTGAAAACTTCATGTCCAAGTCAAAGTGCAGTACATGGAGACAATCTGCTTCAAACCCACGCTCTTGGTTCTCACTCATTTAACATCATCAAAGTGAGAATCTGCACTAGTGCTGGTGCACAGACCAACACCTGTCAGACAGTCTGGGAGATTACTGTTGCCATTAATGAACTTAATCCACATCTGGAGAAGACACACGGGGATGTGGAAGATTTCTATCTCTTTGTTAGTTAATGGGAGAAGCTTACAAAGCCAATCTTCAAAGCAGACACAGCTACAGATAGGAAAAAAGAAAACATTCCCTGTTCATTTGCCTCCAGTTTGATCTATAAAAGGTCTAATAATATGATAGCAGAATACATTTTGATGTAATGGATAATTGGGCTTACTATGTTTAGTGTAGTGATAAAATTAATAACAGGATTGACTTTTTATTTGGTGTAGGGAGGGGTAAGAAAGGCAGGGGAAAGCCCCTATTATCTGCTGTGTATTGAAGGTATGCAGAGTACTCTGAGACAGCTCTGGAAACAGGGACTATGTATTTTAGCTGGTGGTATGCTATGCAAACACTTAGTGAAAACACTTAAACACCAAGAAAAGCAAATTACTCTGCCCTGGGGGAAGGGGCTTGGGGTGGTTAAATTCAACTTCTATTACTGCTGTGCAGTTGTTAAAAAAACACCACTGCACCACAGCAGATGAAAGTATTCTGTCACACCAGAAAGGATCCCTGAAACCTGCTAAAAGACAAATGTCAGTATAATGTAGCTGGTGATGCTTTTTCAAGTTGCTCTCAACAGGGAAAAGACTAAGAAGTAATGCTGAACAGATAACTTGAAATTTTACTGACATATTCCAGTATTCTTGTGTATCAGGTAACTTTTCAGAAGTATACTCTCAAGAACTTTCTATTCCTTACAATATACTGAGTAAAAAAAGTAAAACTGCATCTTCAAGAGGTTAGCTCCCACACTAGCCTGATGGTCATGTAACTGCTCCTCTCAGAGACATAATGTAGCCTTTTTCTGCAACCTCCTCAGTTATGCAAAATCACAATTCAAAACTGTAGACTGAGTCACTAACAGCAGTACAGATAAATAGAAAAATCCAGCTAAGTGCCTTTCTTCCCCATCTTCCCTCCCACTTGCTTGAATATGCAAGCATTCCAAGGTAGGTGTGCGAACACGTCACTTATTGACTTCTGTTTTAGTGGCACTTGCACAGCTGGGAGGTCTACACACAAAAGTTGTCCAAAGCTGATGCAGCCAGCCTTCAGATCTGTGCCTAGAGCCTCCTCCTAATGCTCAGAACAACCACAAGCTGAGCTGCCACCAAACCGTCCTGGGAGCTGCTCCGAGGGCTGTGCTGCAGACTGGGTACGGCAGCACAGGCAGGTGGGGGAAGCTGCTGTGCGACAGCAATGCCCACACAGAGGGAGCTGTGCTAACAGATAAGCTGCACTCACCTGTTCTGGCTAAACTGGTACAAGTATAAAAGAAAGGCCAAGTGCCTTAACAGCCACGTTGCTTAGGGAAAATGTGTGTGGTCTCATCTCTTTGTGTGAGCTCCAACTTCTAAGGTGTCTTAAGTGCAGTGAAAACCCCCAACATCATCTCTTCTTCCTGCTTGATTTTATGTTGTGGTCACAGCTGCAAAGGTAAGGATGTTATTTTGCTCCTCTGGCATTGAGTCAAAACCAGAAGTTTGTATTAGAAAAGTGGCCTGGAAAGTACTGTACTAACAGACATGTAAAGCCTCTGACTTCAGGGGAATAACCAGCTTTGAAGTAAAATACACTCAGCAATAATCCATGCACATTTCATTACTTTCAGAACTGCAACAGCAAAGTACTACTTAGAAAAAGCTGTACGATAGTAATGAAGGCTTTGGGTTTTATTTTTATTTTTTAATCCCAAAAGCTCCTTATCTCCATTCTCCATATTTTTTCATTGAAGTTACAGTAGTCTAAGTTAAAGCTCATCTAACAAAAAAAATGACACATTAAGTTTGGCTAATCTCTTCACCCCCCTCTTGATGACAATCCTTTCTTCCTCGGGGGAATAAATGCAACAACTTTACAATTGGTACACTGCTTGTTTAATATGACTTTTCTTTGCACTTTGCATTTAATGGAATTTGGCTGATCTGGGATATTTCAGCACTTAAATAATTGAGATAGTGAGGACAGCAATTTTTGCCAAGTCTTAACTAGCACAAAAGGATCTCTAGGCAGAAAGGCAGTATTTTGTTATCTGTCAACATGCATGCATCTTTCCCTACCACACCCCCAGTCAAGTTTGAGAACCGTTGACACAGGCTACTGCACAATATGAAACACCGGTTTACTAATCGAGTCAAAGCTTAAACTCAAAACAAAGAGTAGTTGCAGTTTAACACTGGATTCAAGCACAGGTCTGAGGAGTTGCTGCTGGAACAGAGGTGTTCATGCCACTTTTCCCATCCTACTGGGGGACTGTGCAGCTGCAGTACATGCCATGCCCACAAAGCCTTCATGCACTGGAAAAAACAACTTTCAAAAAGCCAGCTGATCCCTAAGCCTGATGCAAGAGGTACAGCATGATGTTCAGCTGGGCAGTGGAATAGGGCCACCTTGCTGTTGCAGCCTGCTATTACTTCAGCCTTTGAGGTTGGACTAGGGTTTTTTAAAATTTGTTTCAACACTTCATCAAAAACTGGCTCTAAAAGAAGCAACCCAGGCCACTCTTCACGTTACATGCTCTCTTCTTGCACTTAAAAGAGTTCACATGAATGAGCAGAAAGAAGCCAACTAGGTTGGAAAGCAGGAGCAACTAGCCACCCCAATAAGAAGGGCTAGGGAAAATCTTGTTCGCTTCAGTGACCAAAGCAGACTTAAACAGGAACGTTCCCGTTTTTATAAAGATACATAGCAATGCCTTTCCTTTGCAGTGTTTGAACATTAAACCTGCTCAAGACAACCTGATCGTTTCACAAGCCGTACCTGAATAACAAAGTAAATCTGATGTAGATTCCTTACCATGTGGATGAGTTACTGCTTTACGAAAAGCAGAAAACTTGCTTTATGTTTGTCCTACCTCTTCACATTTCCTCTGGCTATGTTCCTGCCACTGAGTTCTGACACCGTCGGCCGGTGCCTGTTTTAAACAAGAGATGTTTTCTGCCATATTTCTGATTATTCTCCGTGCATTATGTCTTCTTTGTAGCTTGCCAGATAAATTTGCCTGGCACTCTTCTTCTGAAGGCGGCCGAAATGTATCTCAAGTGCAATTACCATTAACAGGGCCCAAGGGGAAACGTGTTCGGGCTCTCGGGGTCACTGGGCACTGCTGCCCTCGCCCTCCTGCCTCGGCTCAGTGCCCCTGGTTTGACACCCGCCGCCGCTGTAGGCGCCCTTCGTTCCCCGCAGGCACTGCGGCGGTGCCGTGGCCGGAGCCCCGGCGGGCCTCCCCCGGTGCGAACCAGCTCCCGCGCCCCTTC